>QYTT01087363.1:0-10001 GCA_006980735.1 Dasypogon diadema | reverse complement strand
CAGCTTGGGCCCAGAAATTTTCCATACAAAATTTGCTGGGTTAACCCAAACTGTCAATTTTTACACTGTAAAGTGGACCGAAATTTCTACGTGTTAGTAAGCAAATTGGCTTCACTTTTGCCTCGTTGTTTCCGCTCCTTTTCCGTTGTATGCTCGAAGATTGTAAGCTTCTTACGTTAAGTTACGCCCTTTGACAGATTGCTTACGTTACGTTATGTCCATTGTAACTGGGCCTCTACCCTGTAAAGTCAACCGAAATATCTACTTGCGTGAACAATATTGGTTTCATTTTTGCGTGTTGTGCTCGAAGGAACCATGGCCCAGGATCTCCTTATCTCCTTCTTACTAAATGTCATTTGTGGGAATACTTTAATGTTGTCTCGTTCATGCAACTGTGCAACTGCGAGTGGCCAAGCTATGCGGAGGTGTGCGTGTGCTGTACAGCATTTGGAAAGGAGAAGTGATTAGGAAAACAACAAAAAAACGACACATGAGTTGCGTGTGCTGTCGTCGTGATGATGAAGTTTTTTCTCAATTTCTGGTATTAAATCGTTGATAAAACGAAACGGAGTAAAATTGAAAGTTTGATCGCGCTGGAAATTACACGGTGCTAGCAGATTTGTCGTGTCAACAGGCTCCCGTCACCATTTCATTCGTGTGGTTAATTTCGGGGACGTGACCACAGAATGACAATAAAACCTGTCGTCACACAGAAGTCTGGTGAAAAGAAGGAGTCCCACGGGCACCAGGAGGCCCAAAATCAGAATTTGGTGGTGTCAAGTGTGCGGAACAATCATCGAAACGTTGTACTAAACAACAAGGCGAACGTTGAGGGTCAGGTGGGTTTTTAAAGTTCCGACAGAAATTCCTCTTGTCCATTGTTGGTGTGGCTTTCCTCCCATTTCGATTGAATTTCGGACTAATCGGAGTGGGAGGCGCATGTTAGCGAACAGCTGTCATGATGCAGTTTTTGTCAGTTTCTAATTTTGCTCCCAATTTTTTGACTAGAGTCCGCAACGGCGTGGAGATGTGTTCGAGGACATTGCACGTCATCGGAGGAGTCCACACAAGAGGTAAGTCCCATGTTCGCCAGTATTCCCATAGTGAAGATGTGGGAAAGGAGCTTAGGATCACTCACAACTCTCGTGATTTTACGTTCACTGTAAGTATTCTTGGAAAAAGTGAGTTGTGAGAATGTCCTCTTGCCTCCGGTATTTCCGTCCGGAAAATCGTTATCACATTTCTTTGGTTGTAAACAGTGGAAGTCGCTCGAAACGTGATCATCACAAAAGAGACCAACGTGAACGTGAAAAAGTTTGTTCCAGTCCACAGTATGCAGTCCTTTCGACGTGCAGCAGTCCACATTCGTCGTCATCATCATCCAAGTCCCCAAAGCATGTGTCAATGTCGACAGGAGGACCGCCTTCAGCAACACAAACCTCTAACAGTCTGCCGGAAGACACATACTCAGGTTACAACAGTGGTGATGAGCACTTAATGCCAAAAGAAAATCTCCTTACACCGGACGAGTGGAAGAATCGGGACGAAGCCTTCGTCAAAGCGATGTCGGAGCGTGGCTTTATTATCAAGGACATTGTTGAGGATGGAGCGTGCCTATTTCGTGCCATATCCTTACAGATTTACGGTGATCAGGAGATGCACGAGGTCATTAGGCAGCAGACCATGGATTACATTGTAAATTTCCCCATTTGTCTTGTATTTTCCGATAGTCATTTCTTTTCTTTAAGTATCAAAACCGGGAATATTTTGCCCACTTTGTCACTGAAGATATCAACACGTATGTAAACCGCAAACGGAATAAAGACTCCCACGGGAATCATATTGAAATTCAAGCAATGTCGGAAATTTACAACCGTCCGGTAGAGCTCTACTGCTACAAAACAAGTAAGATAAAATCCTAGTAGTTCTGCTGTAATTCTTTATCCGTCATTTTATCAAAAACAGCGCCAATCAACATATTCAACTCAGAACAGATTAACAACGGCTACGATCCCTTGCGGTTGTCATACCAACGGGGCTCTCATTACAACGCTATCCTTGATCCGTACAATGCCTCGGTTGGAGTGGGTTTGGGTTTAGCTGGATACAAGCCAGAATCTCAGACGCGAGAGGCTATCCGCTTAAGTGAGCAATTAGAGATCGAACAGGTGGGTGCTAACCAGGTGAGAGGTACTAAAATTCCTAAGTCTTTCCTTTACAGACTATGTTCGAAGATAAACTGAAGACAACTGACTGGGAAGCAACGAACGAAGCGATCGAGGAACAAATTGCTCGTGAATCTTATTTGCAATGGTGCCGGGAAAATATGCAAGATGCTCAGAAGGCATCGTCGAACTGCACCAGTTCGACGGTGACTTCAGCTGAAGTCCAACAAACAGCGTACAGTGGGACATGCTCATCAACGACTTCGTACTCAGAAACAAATGGGGGAAAGGAATCCATGTTCCTGAAGGCAGCAGATGACGAACAGCTGCTGGACAAAAAGCCAAACATTATTCCAGTGACACAAACAAAGATTAGCGCCGAGGCTAGCGGTGAATACTGTTGTGATAGCGATGATACCGACATAAGTAGCTCAAGTAGTGTGGACCAGTATGGGGACAAGAAGCATCGACACAAATTGAAGCCAAAAATTTTACGAACGCAGCGACGATTGAAACGGCGGCGAAAAGAGGACGAGAAGAGGTGAGTGTCTCCACTATTGCTATGTAAATTAAAGCATAACCTCCTGCTCCCCCTTCTAGCGATAGCTCTGCTGACGTCACCATGAGCGATTATTTACCAAAACGTTCCAAACAAAGTGATAGATATGACACGATACCACCACAACACTCAAAAACAACCCTGGATAGTCTACTTCCGCGACCAGGTGAACTCTTCGAAACTAACTACCTTCCAGGCACTTCGAAACAAGCGGATGAAAGTAAGCCCGTGTCTCAATTCTATCAATCGCTGCTAGAGTCTTCGTACACTGATGACGGTAAGAAGCAGTTTACGCGGGCTAACCCCAAGATTTATTTATTCTCTTTTCACACACAGGCATTGGACAACTGTCTGAAAACGAGATGGTACAAAAAGCAATTGAAATGTCCCGAATGGATTTCATCGAGGAGCAACGTCGCAAGTATGGAGCAAGCAATTTTATGGCAAAGGATGCTGCAGATGAGGATTCGGATACTCCAGTTACATAATTCATTTTTTTTTATTATGTTCACCCTGTAGACAACTTTATTTCAATACACAAGAGTTAGGAGAAAATATTAATTCTAATGTTTAAAGCGACAAAAATATATTGGACACGTTTATCATTCAACAAACAGAAGGAAACAATTACACGCTACAAAACAGGACTAGAAGCACCTTCTCTAAAACTTTTCCAGTATACAGATTCCAAGAAGGGTAGGAAAGAGCTCTTCAATTTTACTTTTGTAATTTTATTTTGCATACTCCTAATAACTACAAGCCATAAGCTATTCAGAGTTTTGCTTTTTTGTTTTTTTTCTTCGTTGTCGTTTTAGAGATTAATTTAGCTCTACTTAAAATTATATGAGGAACATAATCCACCCTTGGCATCCCCTGCATACTGGCATTCAGCATTATCGTCGTATCCGTTCCAATCGAATAAGGGTTTCAGAACTTTTTCGTTCTGAACGAATACGACGATAAGGTTGATTAGTTTATACATGAACAAAAAATATATTAAGGATTCTGAAGATGATTTTGAAATAAATGTTATTAAATTATTTAAAAAGGCTTTGTGTTTTTCCTGCCCCCCCTCCAGAAATAATAAAACTAATAGTGGCAGGTTGCAGGGTTCTGTATTGCCTCCCGCCCTCTCGGGACAAATGCATTTTAACACGTAATTCTGCCCCTAATTGTAACATTCAACGTGTCAAACAAAACTCAGTTTTTAGTATTTCTTTAATAATGTTAAAAATAATCTCATGGCTTAAGTCATTTTTTTAAATTTAACAAGTGCAAAACAGTAAAGAAGAGACTAACGTTTACGTCACAAAAGTTCTCAGCTTTCGGCGTGAGCTAACTTCTTGTATTATACACTCTTCTCGTCTAAGCAAGCTTTAAAAGCTTTTTGTTGGAATCGTTCGCGGAATATCGAAGTAGACCTTTGCCTCCCAGTCCTTTGTTGTCCTTCTGTTAAGAATTGCCTTAGCTTGGTCTGTGTTGGGTGGGCAGCCTATGTCAGCCATCCGCCTGCTCGCCAAGACTATGGGCAGTGGCATACAATATGCTCCGCTGCCTCAGTATCAGAGCTCTAAACAAGCAAAAAGCCGCTTTGCTTAAGTTTACCTGTATACGAAGATTTATCGATATCGAAATTGAAACAGCTTGAAATTTCTGTGTTTCTGTGAAAAAGCCATAAAGAGCCAATGCAATGGTTAAAAACATTCAAACGTTTTTTCCGGCTCTACTCAGTATCCTCCTGGCACAGTCTTCATGGATAATCCTCTAAGATCTCCTTTTGAGGTGGCATCGAAGGCTGCCGTGCCCAGTAGTTAGAGAAACTAACCATCTGAGTACTCCTCGCCAATTTTTCTTCTGGTTCACACGACTGTCTAATTCCTTTTTTAAATTGTCAGCAAGTTGCAATACCTTTCCATCGATTTTGATATTCTTTCACTTCTCCACTAAGACCTTTACCACATTTTCCCCAATGGCGGAACATGATATTAGGCCTTGAAACTCCATAGCCCCCCGGTTTTGCTCTGGTGGAACCTTGATATGAGTCACAGTTTGTGTTGACGTCCCAAGGAGCCGCCGAGCTTGTCATCCCAGGCCAGAGCTGAGACTTTAGCGAAGTGCATCGGTCGTTTTAAAAAAAAATTTCTTCGGATATACGAATATATACGACAGAATGAAATCGTTACAGTTTTTTGCGTCTCTGCCTTAGACTGAATTAGCCCAGGAGGCGACCTTCAGAAAGGCATGAGAATATCTGTCAGACATCACTCTCAGTCCTCGGCAGTACTGTGGGACTGCCGGAAACCCGAGAAAACCCTCATTCTCAAGAGGATCCCCCACATATCTCGCGCTAGTGAGAGGCGCTAATCCGTGGAGGAATCACCGTGAGATTTGCCCTCAAGACCCCTCGGGATTGACCCAGTCGATCCAGGCGCTCGCCCTGAGCCCAGAGAAGAAAGAGGCCTTATAGCGAGGCCGCGGTCTCCTGCTTGTGGTAGCGACTCCCTCATAGCCTCATGGCCGGGCCCCACCTACCCGATGAGATGACATTCCTCGGTGTGGCCTCGGTTTTTCAGACGTCCCCAGTCCCCATTCCTCGCCGAACCTAGGAAAGCAGAAAAGGCGGAAGAGAGAGAAAGTAAACGAGCGCAAACAACTTACTAATTTTTCGTTTTAGTGTCTTTCAATAATACTATTAATTACCTATTAATACTATCCAGTATAACAAGAGTGCTAATATAACGATCTGACGAAAAAAGGATACCATTGAACCTGCAAGAACCATACCAGGGACAGGGAGGCTACAATGATCATCTATACCTTTCGACCACCTTGATTCAAACTGGATCTAAGACTTGCTTCTCGCGTTGCGCGTTGTCTAGTAGGTCAAGTCGTTTCAGTTCGCCCGTTGTCGTTCCGATGTTTAGTTGCATATTGCAATCTCCTCGACCTCTTCGGAACGATCGACTTTCCTGTTTGTATCCGTCACGTAGCAGCAATTTTTTCACTGTACTCGGAGTAAACTGCCATCTTAGCGACTTTTAAAAGCTCACCTACAATAAAGGTTTCTCTTGATTTGGACTAGTGTGCTCATGCCATCTTTGCAAGCTCACCATAGTCAGCTGTTGAGAGTCTCTACCTGTGGATGATGATTTTTTGTACGGTTTAGATAATCGGGGTTTGTTCCCTTCTTTATGAAAATATTGTTTTTCTCTATCTAAAGCCTATTACAACCGAGTGTGGGACACTCTGGTGGGAAATGCTTCTCATAACGAACATTATCAACTTTTCCTCTATAGATTTTGGTATGGAATAGTATAAAGAGGAACAACATTAAAAGAACAGAAGTTTAGAGTAATTTTGAACAGACCGGGTTAAATGGAGATGTTGTAAGGTACACGTCAACTTTACATCAATTTATTTTTGGTAAAATTACAAAAGCACAGAAGAAAAACTCGTTAAGAGATTTACAATAGCTTTGGAGGGTATACACCCTTTCATTTTATTTTATTTTATTTTTCTTTAATTGCTATCGTGATATCAACTAGTTTTTTGGCATTAATCTTTCCTCAATAATGAAAACAACAAATTTCTGTTCTTTTTCTGTTTCTTTCTTGAGGAAAGTCTACTCTCATAAATTCATATATTCTAGTGATAAAATTTGCACAATCCATTTACAATAGCATTGAACAGTTCTAAGTAAAAATGTATTGAACTATGATAGCTACCAGCTGGGTAGGAGTGAGGAGTAGCTATCTCTAAATAAAACAACTTGCACCACTTTCTATTTTTCCTATCTCAGTAAAAGTTGATTAAAATCGATAAAATGTCAAGTATTGAACAAAAACAAAATAATTCGATGAAATTTTTTAAAATTGAGCAAGTATAATATTGAGCAAATTGTTTCATAAATTTGAGAGAAAATTTTTAATTTTCGTGGACAATCTTTAAAAAAAGTTAAACAAAAGTCTTCAATAATTTTGAGCAATATTTCCCACAGTTCAGGTATAGTCAACAATAAAATTTATAAAAATTGAGAAGGAAAACAAACTCTCAAAGAGAATTTCATCGTGTCATGTTAATCTAAAAGTAAAATCCCTTAAAATATTTAACTCTAAGCTTTTCACACTACTTCAAAAAAGAAAAGAAAGTCCTGTAAAACTGTGTTTTACAATTAAATTGACTAGACTAGACTAGACTATAGATGTTGTGTATTTCTTTACCACTTGCTTCACTCTTTATATGAACTCCTTTTCCATCCGCAAAACCCTGCAAACCAAATGAAACACCAACAACGATTCTTAGAAATCGTTTGTGGCAATGTCGTAAAGTGAGTCAATTAAATCGTCCCGATTCTCACAATTCCGTAAAAATTGAAATTCCTCATCAATTCCATCAAAGTAGGGCTTATAGGTGTCCTCTGATGGAATTGAAGCGTAAGGGATCGGTTCAACAATTACATTTGGACCACCGCACGGATGATTGTTAAGAATTGATATGACGACATTTTCACTGGGCTGTGGTACTTCATTCGCTAGAAATATCTAAAAATGCAACGACAAAAAAGTGATTACATTTCAGTTTCGTTTCCAGCGCATATAAATCTACAGCCTTTAGCCAAGATTACGCAGCAAAGAAAAAGGAGTGTTTTGATGAAAGTAAAGCAGCGGGTGCAAGAAAGCGTGAAGTGTTGAGAAGAGAACAGGAGTTGTTAAAATATCCTGTGCGGGTGCAGTGCAGAGTAATAAAAGTAAAATTAAAAGAATAAAGTCCTACTATATTCGTTTTGCCAAGCCATAAGGAGTAATGGACAACATCCTGGCTGGTCCACCATACAGATTTCATCTGGTTATCATACAGGACCCACTTCTCGTCACATTTTATATTACGACTCAACAACGATTATATCCTATTCCGAATAGTACAAATTATTCACCTCACTCAAATTGTGTCCTGTTCATCCTTTTGTTCTGGAATTTTGCATTCCCAGCAGCTTTAGCCTATACTATGCAACGTGGATCATAGAGTTGCCCCCTGAGCTCAAGGAAAATCATGAAAAGAAACAAAACTCATTTCGGGCAAACCTTAAAACAGCTACACAGTCAGCAAAAAGGAATCAGTGAATCAATTTCCAGTGCCACACTTGAATTGCAACGACAGGAAACTTGTAAAGCTTCTCCCGCTAAATGGAATAAAACATAAAAGGGAATAAAACAGCATACCACCCACCCTTAACAAATGACACAACCAATAAGAGCTTTGCTAAATGTCTTGACTGAAGGTGAATATGGCATGTGGAACCTCCCAAAAGAAAGGCAGAAAAGGAGGATTCAGAAACAAAACCTGCGCATTACTCCTTCAATGGAGAACCTGCATTTCACAGCCGAATGATGGAATGTATGTAGAGTTGTGTATGCATACCTATCCTGTCCCATTTTATAGAACTGTTTTAAATTTGGGATTAATATAAATTTTTCAGGAGTTCTATTGATTTAAGAAAATGTTTAGGAAATATTTGCAAAAGCGACAGTCTTTTCAGAGTCAATCAAAAAAACTACAAAAGCATTTGATCTATTGTCAAAGTGGTCAAAAACAATTTCACAGGCACCTATTTACTTTTTTACCCGACTACGCTACGCAAAAGTGGACGGTAATGAGTTCATCAGTCTATATATGTATATGTATGTATGTTTGTTCCTTTGTATCGTTCTGGAGACGAAACGCGTGAGCCGATTTTGATGATTCTTGCGACAATCAATTCGTCTTAATCTTGGGAGTGTCACTAACGACATGCCAGTAATCCAAATTCCAAAAAATTCTAAAAAATTCCAACAAATGATAGACGCTGATAGGATTCGAATTGAACTTTATAATACTCAGTATTGCATGAAATACATTTCGGAATACCACAAGGTTCCGGTCTTTCACCCAATCTCTTTATTCTTTTAAAATAAAAGTGAACATGGAAAGTGTATAAAATTAGCAAGGGAGTGGCAAGTAAGGGTCGAAAAAGTCTAAGAAGTAGCCAAACCCGCCGGGTAGGCGGGAACCAAACCTTCTATTTTTTGAGCTTCCAGTATTGAAAAAAATCTGTTTTTAAGGGTTTTTTTAAACCCCAGTTTTCTTGTTATTTTATCAAGTAATAATTTAACAGTATTGAAAGACCAAAGTGCAGAAAATGGGCAACGGGTGGCCATTTGCATTTTACCATGTGAAAATACCGCTGACATCGCGTACTTCTTTAGACTTGTATTGGATTTATTAAACATATATTTTTTTAAATATTCCTGTGAGATAGAGCATATCATACTGTCCTCACTGCGCTAATGTGCAAAAGTGCGTAAAGCAATATTACAAATAAGAATAAATAGAATAAAGTGAATAAAAAACGTAACTCACCTCATTCTGATGAATGTTCATTGTGGTCGGATCCACCATTGTACCGCCGCCATTTTGAAGCTCCTCCCTCAGCATTTCAATTGTGGAAGACACACCATCGTTAGAACTTAAAAAGTTCTCTTCGCTGACGAAACTTGTGTGCAATTCTTCCGGTGTTATTGATGACACGGCCGCATTCAGCTCATCATCACTTCTAGGTATTGCCTTTTCACTGTGATAGATTTCGTCTTGTTCTATTTCGTTGAGAGTCTGTTCGATTACGGAAGTAACATCCAGATTTGTTTCAAGACTAAAATCACGTAAGTCTTCCTGTCCGAAAAAATCTTGAATCACTTCTTCCTCCACATTTTGTGGGGTTGATTCATTTACAACCATTTTTGGCCGTTTCATGTCTGGTCGATTGTTGGCAGCATCACAGTCGTCTTTATTCGAATTTAAACGAGGCTTTCTATTTCGAACCCGTTTCCTTTCACACTTTGTGATATCAATGCCTAGTTCCCAATAGCCGCCTTTGCCTTTCTCATATTTACTGCGATCGATCTTTCGGAAACAGCAATGTAGCGACAAATTGTGTCGTATCGAGTTCTGTCAAATTTTCAAAAGAAAAGAATCGGTTAAGTGGTCGAATGACGAATTTCGGTTAGACTTTAACTAGACTTACGTTCCAATTCTTTCGAGCCCGAAAATAGGCGAACTTCCTTTCAATCCAGGAGCAGATTTGCTGGAGTGTCATTCTACCGTTCTCGTGCATCGCCATTGCAATTATTTGGGCGTAATTGAATGTCGGCTTCACCTCCGAATTGGATTGAAATAGTTCGGCAGACGCATCATAATCGGTTCGACTCCTGAAACGGTAGAAGCATATGAAAAACAATGCCGGG
>QYTT01087362.1:8580-29245 GCA_006980735.1 Dasypogon diadema | reverse complement strand
GTATAAATACAATCAGTTTGCATATTATCACTGAAACCGGTAATTGTGTTAGAGGTAAAATCTAATAAGTTAGTGGTAGTAGATCTACCGGACACAAAGCCATGTTGATTGTTAGAGAGAATATCCTTACACTGTGGGGATATCTGAGAATGCAGGACAACTCTGCTATTGGTCTATAATTAGAAATCTCACTCCTATTGCCTTTCTTGTGTGTTTTGGAAAACACCCGTTACTAAGAGATTTCTGAAAAAGGATGCGTAAAGGGACCACCAAAATATCGGAACACGACTTTATCACTGCTGGAGGCACACCATCAGGACCTGAACTGAAATCAAAAGCTAGTCCATTGATATGAGCAACAATAATATCATCAGAGATAAAGGGAGATATATCAGCTGCATTCAAATGACTGTCAATGTGTGTGAAGTTTTCAACATCCGGCTCGAAGTCAGAATGGTTAAACGCATTCTCGAAAAATGTGGCGAACATATTGCAAATCTCATGTGTGTCATTGCTGGAATGGCCCTCAAAAGTTAGAGATGTAGGGTAATTATCAACCTTTCTCTTAATATTGACAAATTTATAAAAGTTGCGTGGATCACTATATACTCTATCACGGATATCAATAATGTACTCCTCATAGAGAGCGGTCGATCGTGTCTGGAATTCATTGAAGCACGCAGCAAAGTTATGATGATCCAGAGGATCTCTGGTTCTGAGAAAGGTTGTAACATTCAAGGTGTTTGCAAGATTTTTGGGTAAAAATGTCAAGAAATGCAAGGTTATTTACAAGAAAGTTTAAGATATTTCAGTAGAAACATCTAGCATCACGCCCTGTGATGCCTGGCGAAGTTGCTGTACATTTAAATGAATAAAGACGTTTTGTAATTAATTTTCGGGCTTTTAATTTGTTGGTAGTTACAGTCGCGTCCCGGCAAAAAGCCCCAAAATCCCATTTATACGTTTTAGCGATGTCATCTGTACTGGATTAGACTCCGTAAACAGACGAAAACTTAACATTGCCTTTAACGCTTGCACTAGATATGTTTTTCTTCTAAGACGATTTGATCACATCTCTCCTTACTCCGATGCAATATTGAACATGTTTTTGGACAATTATTTTAAATATCGGATCTGTCTTCACATTTATGATTTACTTCGACGCCACAGTCCTTGGTATTTGTTTGAGAGGCTGTAGCTCCCCTACAAGCCATTACCTGGTTAATTACCCGGTAGGACTACCCGTGAAGTTTCAGTTAAAAAGGATAGACTGCCGTGAGAAAATTACCCTACATACTTCTTATATGCTTCCTATTCATGTGAATTGGTTTGGTCTATCATCTTTTTCTTGTCTTTATCATTACGCATAATTTTTACTCGCTCTCTGTAGTGTACTTTTTTTGTAAATCTGAAGTAATTAACTGGTAAGCCTACCAGTAATTCTCCTGGTGTATTTCTAGTAATTTACTGGTAAAATTACTTACGAATTATCGGTTCCCTTACTCGGAAATTTACTAGTGTATCAACTCGTAAATTACAGGTAGATTTATTGGTAAACTTAATGGTAATTGTGTATTACTAGTATTAGGAGTTTAAATTCCATTGATGTAGATAGTCTTCATAATGTTATGGCATGCGTTGACTGGAGTTGTATTTATTCAACTAATAATGCTACAGAACAAGTCCATTATTTCACCAATACAGTTGATTATCTCTACAATCAAAACCTTCGAAACTACAAGCCATGCACAAGAAGAAGAGCAAGAACATTGAACCCTTTTTTATGAATGCTTCAAGATAGGCAAAATTGGAGATCATATACTCCGTCAGCCCATGTACTGCTATCTTAAAGCGTTCATAAAAAACAGTTCATATGTTAGTGCTCAAGGCCAGTTCATGGCTTGTAGTTTCGAAGGTTTTGCTACAATACATTTGCACCGGAACGTACAGCAGTGGTAAGACACAATTCGCCTTGGATTAGTGATCATATTAGGTTATTACTTCATGAACGTAATTTTGTTTACACACTTTGGAAGAGACACGGTAGTGTGCTAAAGAACAATTATAAAAGATTACGTAACTTAGTCACTTTTGAAATTCGTAAGGCGAAAAACAGATGTTTTTGGGATAAACTTAACCCGTTATTGCCTTCAAGAACTATCTGGAGAAACTTGAAGCAGGCTGGCATTACTACAAATCCTAATGACCTGAGGGATTTTGATCCTGATGACCGTAATGCTTATTTAATCAATAACTTTCAAAGTAACACCACTGGTAATGTTAATAGCTTAAGTTTCACTTCCCAAATTGTTCATGACACTGACAGGCTGTTCTCTTTCAGCAGTGTTGCAATCAATGAAGTCATATTTGCCTTTAAATCCATTAATTCTAATGCAGTTGGTCTTGACAATGTGGACTTTCGTTTTCTTAAATTAATTTTACCATTTATAATTTCTCCGATCGCACATATTTTCAACACCATTATTATGATTTCCTCTTTTCCTCTGCAGTGGAAAGTTCCTATTAATAAAACATCTCGACCTTGTGGACCTCAGGACCTGAGACCTATAAGTATCCTTCCTGTTTTATCTAAGATTTTAGAGCGTCTGTTGCATAACCAAATCATGGACCATGTAGATATGCATCATTTTATAGATCAACAACAGTCTGGCTATAGGTGTAGGCACAGCACAGTAACTGCGCTGTTGCACCTCATTGAAACTGTGAGACGTAACGTCGAGGATAATCAGCCTACGTTGCTATGTTTACTTTATTTCTCCAAGTTACTGTAGTGGACGATCGATGCTTTGCCCCCTTGCCTGTTACTTCTGGTGTTCCGCAGGGATCGATCTTAGGACCGTTGTTATTCGTGTTGTATATCAATAATATTGTCTTAGTACCTAAACATTGCTCAATTCTTCTCTATGCTGACGATGTTCAACTATTTCTCTCTTCTCCTACTCATGATTCCAGCACTTACGTCTCTAACTTCAATGCTGACCTGGCTCTGATAAGCTCATGATCTGTAAGCAATAAGCTTTCACTAAACCCCAATAAAACTCAAAGCATTGTTCTTTTTAACAGGCCAATTGATACTACCTTATTTCCACCGTTAGTTTTAAATAATTGTCCTATAGTATAGGTTATATGAGTAAAGTGAAAAGTCTTGGTATGCTTATAGACCGATAGACTTACTTGGAAAGATCACGTGGATGCAACCATCTCCAGGGTTTATGGTGCTTTAAGGAGTTTATGGCGTTACGCGGAATATACTCCCCGTTTACTGCGCGTATGGTTAGTGAAATCATTTCTCATGCCTATTATTACGTATGGAGATTGCGTATATTGCAATATTGATAGTTTATCCCGCAGAAGGCTAAATATGGGGTTTAATGCGTGTGCTAGATACATTTACGGCTTAAAAAGGTGTGATGGTATTTCTGCATTCTCCAGGGAGATTTTTGGTTGTGAATTTAACCAGTACCTTAACTTTAGATTATGTGTCTTGATGCACAAGATGTTTAATAGCCAATGCCCTCTATATCTTTCCGATTACATTGAATTGCTTTCATCAAGGCGGACACAGCTGCTTTTATTCCTTCGTTTCAATTCCTTATTTAGTTCACTATAAATCCAAAATAAAAGAAATTCAAATTCTTACAAAACTAAGAAGACCTTTCCTCGTTCAACTTCTTCTTTTGGTGTTTAAATCTATTGTGGGACATTTCCACCGCTTTTCTTATCTCCTTTTCATACTCTACGGAAATTTCTGCAAGCAATAATGAGATTAATATATGAATGTAACGCATGCATATTTCATAAAATACCAAAAAAAATTTCATTAAACAGAATTAATTTTTTATGATGTGTTTGGTGAGGTTTGGACGAAGGAGTTGACTTTCATTCTAAATATTATCTTTTTCTGTACATAATATATAAATAACTTTATGCAAATAAATATATGTGTATATGCACTTACTACTGTGTCTACATATTTTTCTCTTTCAATTTTTCTTCTAAGTCGCTAACGTCTGCTATAGTAGACAGCGGACATTCGGAGCAGATTTCGACATCAACTTCATCCAGATCCTCTCAACAATGGTTTGGTGGCCTTAAACAAGTGCCTTATTATGATTAACTTTTTTCTTATCCTTTTGTTCTGTGCCATTAAATCATTACTATCAATAACCCAGCCAATTAAAAAGTATTAATAGTGCTTTTTGAAATAACTATTAACTCATTTTTTATTCTTTCTTCCAAATCATTCTGCTTTTTGATTATAGTTTAAAGCAAGTCCACTATTACAATTTGAAATTGTTTTCGTATGTACTACAAACTAATGTGTTTTTCTCACAATTTGATGAACTACTATGTACTGCGTTAGAACTATTATTGGTTGTAATAGATTCCTGAGCACTCTGGTAAGAAGTAGGTTGGATACTGCTACTACTACTGCTGGCTTGTTCACTTTCTGTAACATGAAACATAACATGAAAAGGAAATACGAACATTAAGTCTTCTACCTTGATTATAGAATGAAGTTAATGTTATGTATGCCTTCCTTTCTCTTATCGCTGACGAAGTGGACGAAGGAATAGTTTTATCCTCCAGAATAGCAATTTTTTGGGGTCCTGAAACATAAAATAGTTAGACAAAGTTTCATAAAATTGGTCGGTATGTCGCAGTTACCTTTTGGAATAGATGCCGAGGCCGTAGAATTCGGAACGCTTTCACAATTTAGTAGATTCATATAATTATGGGCAACAGGAGAGAGAAGGAGTGCATAAGTTCTATAATTCATATTCATTATTCATAAATGTTTTATTTAACTATTTAAAAGTAAATCACTTACCATAATCTTCTTCATGTGCAGAACCCATTAATTACACTTGAATTTTATTACACTTTTAATTATATTATATCTCATATATTAGTTATTTAATATGTGGTCCAATTTTTATTATTTTCAACTACTGTTAAATTCGAAATAATGAAAAACGTTATGTAAAATAGGTATTAAAATAAATTTATTTTTAGTTGGAATGGACAAGAACTTCTACTGTGCATCTTCTCTGTCAAAAGTTTTCAACTCATTTTTTAGTTCACTACATAATAATGAGCGATTCTACTGGCTCTACGAATAAGTTTTCAACATTTTTAAAGTTATATCTTAGAACGGCATTGTTTTCTGAAACAGTTCCAAAAGCAACAACTTTAAATGGGCCTTTATCCATACTAATATTATAAATGCGAAAGTAACTCTGTCTGTCTGTTATGCTTTCACGCCTAAACCGCTAAACCGATTTTGATGAAATTTGGTACAGAAATAGATTAGACCTTGGAGAAGGACATAGGCTACCTTTTGTCGTGAAAAAGGCTTGAAGGGGTTGAAATAGGGCATGAAAGTTTGTACGGGAGTCCGTCATTATTGAAGATAAAACCATGAAACTTTATATTTAGGCGCATGATAAGAAATAAATAAACTTTTTGTTCAAGATTTTTTGAAATTTCGACCGACATGGGGGTGAAATAGGGAATGAAAGTTCGTATGGAAGTCCAAACAAATCTATCTATGCTTACTATATTTTTCCGAGAGATGTACATGATAAGGAAATGCACCCAAGACATGTGTGGAAAAACGGAATACTTAAACATTTGCCGTCTAAACCGACGTATCATTTATGCTTCTGATATGCTTTAGCATACTTTATGTTATAGCAGAGCCCGATGGAAAAACAAAAAACGTAGTTTATAAAAATGTGTTAAAATAAGATATTTACAGTAAATCACTGCAGTTTGCAGTTAGTTTGTATTTGTATTATTTGTACATTAGTATTCTAAAAATAAAAAAAGCTGCTCAAAGTAACTATTCCACGCGGACGAAGTCGCGGGCAAAAGCTAGTTCTTTATAAAACAATAAGAATCCTTTTCTTTATTAAAATGGAAATTGAAAGAATTAAAGGTTTTTGTGTTAGATGAATGAAAACAAGAGTTATTGATTTTATCTAACCTGAGATAAATTTGTTGTATAATTTTGTTTGGTTTTTTAATAAGTTTCTTAACATATTGCATGTAATTTTCAAATTTATACGCCGAGAAATTATCCTGGCATCGATATTGTTTCACACAATCAGACAGATGAAGTAAACCGTGAATATTGAAATTAATTAAGTCCTTTCCATACAACTTTTCAAACAATTCCACAAATTCTTTTAAAATTTGTTGCGCTACACCGGCTTCAACCATACAAAATTTTTCAGAAGAAAGTAATCGAATGCCACCATGTCATAATAAGAAATGATAATAAAGATCATCTTCTATGCAATCTTTTAGCACAAATACACCTGTATATAATAAAAATTACCTAAATTCAGTGGTTTTCCAATATTTTATATCGGTAAAAGGACGGCAAAGTCTTCCAAATTCAGAAGGGATATGTTATTAGATTTAATAATTTTTTAACGACACCTAAATCAGACAAATGCATACAATACAAAGAAAATTGGGACACCATTCCATTTCTGTTATAAAAAGAGAACTGTGCTGTAATAAATCTTTTCTACTTCTAAATGTTCCGTCGGTCCTTATATCACCAATGCGGCATGAAAAAGCCCTTCTTTTATTTAAATATGTTCCCCTTTGTGTACATTTTAGACAAATATTACTACCAGTATGTGACTGAACACCTGTTACAAAAGCTCAGGCAGGTGAGTCACATATAAATAATCGTATTTTGAACGTTTTTCAACCAACTTTAATCCCATTCATCTTCAACACACTGATTTCTTCGCTGAGGTCTTTCAAAAAAAAACTATTGATATATTTAGGCTTCGTCACACCCGAAAAACATGCTGGGGTCTATTCTGAGATCCGCTTCACATGAAAAGAGATTTTCACATAACTTTCGTTTCATGTGAATGTGCCTATTTCGATATTCACATGAATCGAACAACAATATTTCACTTGGAACAGGTGAAATTGAAACTGTCACAGTACAAACTTCATGGACTCTAATATTCTAAACAAGAGAGAACGTTGCTTTTAAGCGGTGTATTAATAGTTCAAACGAGTTTTAATAGTTTTTAAAAATTATTAATTTTTTAATATGACGTGCACTGAGCTGTGGTTTACCTCAAGTGATGATAGTGATGGTGACACGGAAATGGTATCGTTTCCAAGGCGAAAAATAAGGGACAAATCAAATCCCTTAGAAATGGACAGTGAACATTGAGTTGCATACTACTAGATATTTTCAAATTAATAAAGTTAATGCTACAATTAAATACAATTTATATTTAAATATACATTCTTTGTTTTTAAAAATAATGTAAATGCCAGGAGATAAAATTTCTCCCTTAGCAGCGTTAGCATTATTATTGTTTTACTGTTTTGTAGGATAATTCAAAACTAACTTTAAACATTTTGTATACAGATTTCGGGCATATTTTAAAATTTCTAAGCAACTTTTTCATTCCCCTCGTTATACATTTTCATGTTTTTCCATGAAATCTACGAGAGCATCAAACTGTTTCCTATTAGTCAGTTTCCTACAAAGAAAATAAGCTTGAAAATATACTCAAAAACTGAAATTAACGCTCAGACAAATTTATTTTAAATATAAAATAACGTCACTTACTTTTTCCCTTCCATTTCGTCCGACACTGCCGTACCCGAAACTTATAATGATTGCCTTCACTTGGAAAAATCAAGTGCCAGAATTGTTCACCGCACACCGAAAGCATTAACCTCAGACGGTTGCGAGAATACCTAAAACTTTCCACAAGTTTCACATGAGAAACGAAACAATTGGAACATTCACCCTAGACGAATGTCAGAATAGCACTTTTGAAATGTGAACCATTTTTCACGTGAAAGGGATCTCAGAATAGACCCCGCTATCATGAATGGAGTTTCACTTGGAAATTGCGACAAAGCTCCTAAAATTGGCCAAAGTACTCTACGAGAACTTTTAAATGGCTTCAAACCGTCGATGCCTACATCAGAAATGACTTCGCTTACACTTTCTAGAAAAACGAACGATTTTGACGAAAGACGAAAGGTAATACTGGATTCCAAAATATAAATATTCTCCAGATCGTAGGGGTTTCACTTCGATAACATTTTGTTTCGTTTTCAAAATTGAGCGGCTTGACAATGGCAAACCCTTCACTCCTACTTTTTTAAGTATTCTCAAAAGATCATCTAATACATTGTGTGGAACACTATGTCGAATTGCCCGTCCACTTATTTCCTTACAAGCCAATTTATCTGCACTTATTTCAGAATCCGAATCAGGCGACGACGAAGAAGGTATCGGAAATTAAGCATCATTTACTTGAGGCAGTTCGTCATGATTTGGAATTAAATCGACATCTTCCTCTTCTTCACTACCTAAAGTACTACTTAATTCAGGGTTTTTACTACAATGCCCTAAACTAGGTTCCCGAGCAAATGAATCTAAACGGGAGTACCTCTCTACATCCATTTTAAAAGCTTGTTTTTCTAAACTAAGTTTTTTTCTAAACTAGGTTTTGTACTGTTCTCTTCTCCATTACAACACGAATTTATTGTATAGATATTTATTGTAACACTAACACTTTTTCACGATTTCTTCTAAAACTTCACGATTGTTAAAAAATAGTCTCAACTCAATCACTTTTTTTAAAATGTATTAAATCGTAAGCAAAAATTTACAAAGCACTTGCACTTTCTGTTTGTTCAGCTAACTTTACTCAACCAAGAGTTAATAAAGAATGCAAATTCTTTAAATTTGGAAACGAAAAGTACCCTGCGAACAGTGCGGGTGATTCCGGATTATTTTTGCAGTGAATAATTGTTGGGATCTCAGCATATCTCTTAGCCCTTAGTAGGTATTTGCTTGTTATGGGTTCAAACAGAATCCTGTAATTTCTTAAATATTTTGTATTTTTTCTATTTCCCTTTTGTTTTGCTTTTTATATTACCTTCTTTGCGCTACTATGTTTAACTACTGAATGTTTATAGCATTACTTGGATCAGTTAATCTTGTAACGCAACTGAACAGAAATAAATTTGAATTTGAATTTGAACTTTAAATGAAATTAGGTACTTTGTAGCTATGATTAAACAGTATTCCATTTCTGCCTTCAGTCTCGAACATGTGATTGTAGTTCTATTTCTCTGATATGAAAATTTCTATTTTTCGAAATTTAAATGTTTACCTTATAAAATAAAAGCGGTCATAGCAAATAATAAGTGACTTTAATCAGAGCAACACGCTTTAAAAAGGTTGATGAAAAATTTGGCAGAGGCGAATCCTGGTGTGTTTAAGGGGGTGTTCTTTGATGAGTAATGAGTAGCCTGCCGCCACCCCTTACCAAGTTTGAGTTGGAAGAGGTATAATGTACTTATAAACATTTAAAACACTAATCAAGTCTAAAATCAAGTCTTCTCTTGCAAAATACATCTATAATTTTGTTGTAAAATTGGAGATTTTCTGTTAGCTCTTTTGAATGTGAATTTCTTTTTCAATTGACATCAAAGACAAGTTTGATAGCTGTTCTTCTCCCATATTATTTCGTTTATATATCTTTGTCCCTTTCTAAGTGAAAAATGATCTTTCCAGTTGACTTCAGGGTCAGGCCATGTTTTATAAAGCTTTCCACGACTGTAGTCATAGATTTGCAGTCCATTTAATAACTTGAAAAATATAAAAGTACTAATTCAGTTTTTAATTTAGTGAAGTCAAAGTTATTGATATATAGGCTTTGTAAGCATTTCGAATACCCTTTCGGAAAATTGGCTTTGTAACGAGAAAAATTTTTTACATTCAGAAGTTCTACAAATCTCAATAAATTCTTAAATCAGACTGCCACAAATCGTATCAATAATTTCATTTTAAAACTTGCAGGTATTGATTCTTCTAACTGTTACATCTTCTCATAAGTTGGCCTGTTGTATATTTTATAAACTTTGTAGACTTCTTTCTTCACTTCAATTCCTAGTATCAATTTTTCGGGCTCTTTACTTCCTCAGGACACACCGTTTCAGGGCTTACAGAATACCAGAATACAGAATATAATATTGGTTCAAATCTTTAATCTTTTGTCGTTTTTTTTGCAATATTAAGCCGTAGAACTGCGTAAAGGTGGTCACACTTATAAAGTTCAATGGGGACCGTGTCCACAATACACAATATCAGATCACAATTCATTCACCTCTTATTTCCTGAAAGAGTTCTTGATTTGCTACTTACTTAAGTCATTATTAGGTGCAGTTTGTTCAACCTCCCCTACTGTTAAGACATTAAAACCCTTAATGCACTTAATTATGATATGCAGTTGTACCGTTTTCAATTTTACACTTTTCTTAATCACCTTAACCTAAAGTTACTCTCCATGAATTAAAACAATTAACAGTTTATATAACACAACTTTCCTTAATCACGTTTCTCTAAAGTTATTCTCCATGAAATAATTGAACAGTTTACGCAAAAACACTACAACGAACCGAAACAACCGACCAACGTCCTTTCTCCCGTGTACTTTCTTCAACGAGAATCTCAATTTTAACTGCTTTGATCCCCGTTTGCTGGGCAGCGTTAAAGCTTTGTCACGCCGCAGACCGCTGCGCTCTGCATTGAATTCTCACCCAAATTTCCTCTTACGAAAAGTCGGGTTTGTGTTTCCTCTAGTGATTTTGATATATGTCCAATAGCAGGTCTGCTTATGGATCTGAAGAGGTCTGTCTGGGGGAAGTAGGGCGGCTGGAGAATGCGCAAGAGATGTCGGGTCCATCTGCAGGCAGCAGGGTTGATTGATCATTAGTATTCCCTGACGGTGGGTGATCAGCTGCTGGGTGCAGATGATATGCACTGGTGTAACTCCCCTTAAGGCGGAAAGCCATGTATTGAGCATATTTAATATTGCTAGGAGATCCTTGTGCAATTGCACAAATTGAAGATATATGAGTGACATAACGTTTTTATGTGTTCCCTCAATTTGCACCTTAAATTTCAAAGCGCGTTTTTTTCAGAGGTGTCCCCTGTAGGCCTAATCCTCCCATGCAAGCAAGCAGTAAAAAGACACCTGCAAAATATTTTACCATGCAGAATAATGAAAAGAGTTCCAATAAATCCATGTATTGCATACTTATCGGTGGCAAACACCGAACTTAACACCAAAGTTACCCAGGAACGCAACCCCAAAGTAATGAACACAACCCCGAACTGATGCGGATCAGTGTTGCCATTATAAAATTTCAAGAAAAGCTCGATGAAACTCCATATAAAAAAAGTGGCTGAAATACGGAACCGGGAGCTTTCTTTGTATCATTAATAGATTAAGGCGTCATTAGAGAGTATTTGTGCTTTTAGTGTGCACGGATTGAAGGGTAGCTTTATGAAGCATTCGTTCGTTTGCGCCGCTTTTGTTATGGGAGTATTTAGCTGCCCCATATAAGTATTTTCAGCGATGCCCTGGGAAGATTTTTGAAAGAACTTCATGTGCTCTGGCCTTAACAGGAGGAATTCTTGCGTCGAAAACTGGCTAGTTACTTGGGAGTATTTAGTCTGCGGTATAAGAGAGTAGTTAGCGCCTGCGGGTATGGGGAAAGCCCTTATGGGCTTGAACTGCATTACGGGGAGGTTGAAAACTTGTAACTGAATTTTTATGATAGGGTTTTCCTAAAGTAGGTGGGCTGGAACTACAGCCGTTTGGTACAGCATGCACAAGCAGCTTTGTGCTTGTGGGCAGGTAGCGTGAGATTTGTGGTAAATCTCCAGGAGTGCATCAGCGGCTAGCAGTAAGGAATGAATTTGATTGTTTCTGTGCTGCTCGTTGTTATGTCCAACAGGACCTGCTGACGGAACCCGATTTCAATTAGTTGAAGCATAAGACTCGACACTATCACCTGTCTCGCCTGCCGATATGGTATCAGTGATATTACCGAGTTCCTTTATTCGAATAGCTAGCTGCCTTTGTCGTTCGACCATTGAGGTCAAGGGCTTTTGGACACGTTTAAGGGCCGTTTTACGTACGCTTTTTTGCCAGTTCTCCAACTCTGTGAGTGCCTATTGGTTATTTTCCGACTCTTGTTGGCGACTGTAGACTTCGCGTTTATTTGTGTCATCCATAGTGCATGGCGTTGCCTATTCCGTCGAATATTGAGCGGGGTTTTCGTGCTTTGTTTGATTATATAAGTCCGCCGCTTAATATTTTCTAAAAGCGCATGCACGTGTTTCTGCTGCAATCCGCAGAGGTCCTCTCCAGTTTTGTTCCCACAGATTTCGTGCACGTAGTGTTCTGCACATTCGGCTAATAGGGTTTGGTTATTTAATGCTCCTAAAAAATTTTGTGCATTGTAAACAAATTTGCTGCCTCTTGCAGACAAATCGTTTGTTGACACTTGTCGTCTGTAAGAAGTACTCGGTTGGGGTTTCTCCCTCAAGCAAATAGCCCAACTGGTTCCGGAGCACAAAGTCCAAGCTATGCTTGTACGTTTGTGTTGTCAGCCGCACTTTAAGCCTCTCGTATTCCGAGAGTAACTCTGGCTGGGTTGGGAGAAGCGCTCCAATTCGGGATACTTCCGCCGTCAAACTGGAAGCCTGGTACAGACTCCTACTGAAATGCGTCCCGACAAAGGAGTGAATCTGCAGCTTCCCAACATCCCACCACTGGCTGAAATTCGGGAAAGCTTCCTTCATCTCACGCCAGTCGTGCTAATACTCGGTGAATTCCTCTCTGAACTTCTCTGAATGCAACAAATTATTGTTGAAAATCCAGTAAGCAGTTCGCTTTTCTACTAGCGTGCTAGTCGCCACCACAAGAATGTGATCACTCGTGGAATACACTTCATGAGTGGCACTAACGAAGGTGCCCAGAATATCGGACGAGACATAAAGTCTGTCGATTCTGGATACAGAAAGGCGGCCCTGCACATTACGCACCACTCTCGTGTATTACCGTACCCCTGGATTGAGTCAGCGGTAGACATTTACAAGATTGCAGCACATCACCAGGTTCCGCAACCGAGCGGCAGGCAGTCAGTGAGTTTAACTCAACTCCTCTCTAAGACTTGCCCTGCAACGTCTTGGTCGTGAGGGAGGTATATGCTCACTACCTTGATTGCCTTGTCCTTTAAAACGAAATCCAAGAAATAGGCAAATCCCGGGTATATATCTGTATATACCGGAGACGACAGTGTGAAGACATTCGCCACCATGATTACCACACCCGAACCTCGAAGAGGCGCGGGTGAAGCAAAAATAATGTACCCTCTGTATAGGTGTGCGTACTATTCGAGTCTTGTGTGCGTGTCTTGTGTAAGATTCGTCTCCTGAAGCATTGCGATGTCCGCACCGCATTTCTTCAAGGGCTGTGCGATGCTGTGCAGTTTTGTGGGTGCCGTTATGCCTCCAGTGTTAATAGAAATAATCCAGGAGAAGAAAAGCTCAAGCCATGCCTGTATGACTCTACCGGTGAAGAGAGCCGTCGCTCGGGTATTTTGTAATTGAGCCTCGCCAGAAGCGTTTTAACCTTCTCTGGAGGGACCTCCTGTAGGTCCTCAGTCACCTCAAAGTGGCTGCCGAACCACAACACAGTGGATGTGCTGTTGCACGACTCATAACCACTTCAAGGTAACTCCACTTCTCCTTCGAGGAACTCCATTTCCATCTCTGAATGGCAGACGGAGACACTTGGGGCATCCACTGCCAGAACCTTCAGACACGGAAAGTCGGTCTCCTCTCTGAAGTGCCTTCTCTTGGAAGCTCCCTTATCCTGGGGCCTGGTGGGCGGAGTCACCTCCTGCCGAGAAGCCTTCTGCTTTGTCTTCCTCTTCAGCAAATTTTTCCGCATCGCGGAGATGGTGGTGGCCTCCTCATCCGAGCTCGACTTTCGTGTTGGGATGGGACCGCTTGAAGCCTTTTCTGGCTGTGCCTCCAGTGATTTCTTTGCAGGACCCTTTCCTGCGGAGTGCTCCAAAGGAGGAGACGTAGCACTGGGCACACCTGCCGCAGCAGGAACTCCCTTTACAGCAG
This sequence comes from Dasypogon diadema, assembly GCA_006980735.1. Taxonomy (NCBI): domain Eukaryota; kingdom Metazoa; phylum Arthropoda; class Insecta; order Diptera; family Asilidae; genus Dasypogon; species Dasypogon diadema. The sequence goes on along the minus strand of QYTT01087362.1, from coordinate 15,228 downwards.
CCTTTGCCGCTTTTCTGGCACTTTTGGGGCACTCCGCAACAAAGTGTCCCACCTGATGGCAGGCGTAGCACTTCATCTCGGTCTCCACCCCAATCCAGTGCATCAACTCTGATATATTAGGTAGAAGACCTGTGAAAGCTCACATCCCTTGTTCAAAATGATGGGAGCTTCCCGGCTGGTACTAAATATACCACGGCCGAGACCCTCGTCCCCAACTCGAAGAGGGATAGCACGGACCTTTCCGTGTACCGTCCCCCGAGTCGGCTTGATTGTTACGGGGCAGGCTGAGAGGTGTCTACCACCAGCCTCTATCCCCTCAAGCATCAGCTTAGTGGCGGATTCGAGGATGGTGATAAACACCTCCAACAAACCCCTCCCAACCAAGCCGAAAGAGAATATATTTTCTCTTGGTGTCACGGCGTTGATGGCCTTCAGGTATGCACTTTGAGAACTTCCTCGGATGTGCTCAAAGTGCATACCATATCTGTTATCTTGCCACTGACCTGGGCGTAGCTAGACCCTGAGATCTCTAGAGCGGAAGTCCCGGATGCCACTGACTCCTTGGCTGCTGGCTTCTTGCCAACAGGAGGACGAACAATCTGCAGGAGAGAGACCTTCTTGATGTTAGAGGCGGCCCTTACCACCTCTGACAACTTGGTGGTTTCTTCACCTTCTGCTGCTGGTACTACCATTGCTGATGGCACTGTTGTTGACACTGCTGCCGTCACTGGCTCTGCAGTTGCCGCTTCTCGCGCTGCAGCTGTTGCTGCTTTCAAGTCCCTGCGTCGGTGTTCGTTGGGACATTAGCCGTTATTTTACTTCTGGCCTCTTCGGTGGGCCCAAACACTGGAGGAACACTAGTAGCCCCTTTGTTCTTCCCCTTTTTCTTTTGGGTGTGGGGCGGGGAATTCCGCGAGGATTTTGCGGGGGCATCACTTCGAATTTTTATAAAACTACATTGCCTAATTTTGTAAGTTTGTATGCTTATTACTTGCAAATTTCGCAGTCAGCACTTTTTTCGAAATTAATTGAAATGTCAATGAATTCAAATAATTCACGAAAACTTGGAACTTTTTGTAGATTTTGGCCAAATGTTCCTGCACTTCTTAAGTTTTCTCCTAAAAACGTAAACTAACATGAACTAAAATACAACGCAAGCACAATGAAGACAATTTAAACAGTTTTTAGCTCGTTCTTACACAGTTTTCACACTTTTAAATGGCGCGAATTACAGGCACGCCTGGTCTCCAGTAACACAACAATAATATTTTTTTTTATTATATAGGCACAATACGTATAAAAGATACAAAAAGAATAGCAAAAGGCACACAAATATTAATACATATATAAAGACACAGAAACTAGAATAACAAGACACAAAGCTTAATACAAATGTAAGATAAAAGACACACAAAAGTATATATAAAAGACTCTAAAATGAACAATTAGCACAAGCACAACGACTCCAACAAAGCAAAATCTAATAGTAAATTAATCTACTCCAAAGAATTTCCAAAAAGTTTAAAATGTAAAAAAAAAATTCATGAAAAAACAGTTTGCACAGAAAATTTTGAAACATAAAACATTTAATATCAAAGGTAAAAAGTTCCCCAGGCAAGTGGGAGCTCCAACATGAGCCCAAATTTTTGAATTTAAAAAGTGCCAAAAAGTAAAATTATCCTGGATAAAAGAGAAATTTCGAATAAGGGAATAGAGTCCCGCGGGACCACCCTGTAGGCTCACGTAGGCCAACAAGTTGGTCCCGGATTAACCCCAGTTTTGCCAGTCCAACGAGGGACCCACAATATTAATAATATAATTCCCCTCTGATCTTTTCCTACATTCTACCAGGTAGCTCAATGGTTTTTCATAATTTTGTTCTATAGTCATCAGTAGGCATTTTAATGCAGTCTCGAGGCGACACATATCCCAATACTGTTTCAGTGGGTAATTGTTTGCAGTTTAACGATTCCATTAGAAGATGACCAGAGCGCTTCCTGTCCTAATACATGCTTCCGAAATAATTTTTTAAGAATCTTATGATCTAAATGTGTGATTAGAGCATGCTGTTTCGGCTTTCCCAGTTAAATGAGCTTTCGCAAAGCCTAATAAAATCTCAGTTTGTTCTGGTGCAGCTATTTCAAATGCAGAGTCTACCATATTTAAGAAGGGAATTAAATTATTTCTGTTGCCATCGAATTATTTAACACACTTGAGTAGTAAAATCAACATCGTTTTCTTTTGTATTATTGGGATTTAAGTTCACTTGTGATACAAACTTCTCTTTTTATTTCGGACATTTTTGGTACAATTGAAGGTTACTAACGTGAAAATTAATATTATATTCACTTGACTTAATGATAAAGTTAGCAAAATTTAATAAGATTATATTAAAAACACAACAGTGAATGTTTTTTTATTTCTTCTCATTTTCCTCAAAATATTAACAAAGGTAACAGTTTATTTTTATGTATTCGTCAGTAGATATATGTCTGAAATTAAACTAACTTTATATATTTGAGTTATCTAAACTTCTTTCTTCAATTACATGATTTCAACATTTCAGTATTTTATTTAATAAGACATTGTTTTAATTTTTCTCAGGCTCTTGAGAAGCAACGCTTTGAGGAGGATCTACGAAAGGCGTCCGAAGAAGAAAATTACTGTCAAGTTCTAGCCAAGAAATTTATTGAGGAAAATATTGACTTCTTACCACCTCATCCAAATTGGAGGCTTATATCCTGTCAGTGTTTGAACAGGAATTAACTATTTAGATTCCACTACTAACGAAATTATAGCATAATCACTTCCTGGAAAACAAATTTTTTGTTTTTACCAACTGAGATTTTTTACTCAACATGGAACACAGCTGACCTGCGGTTGTAAGAGAGCTTGATTTAACTGAAAAATAATTTGATATGAATATTTTTACAATTAACTGAATATTCATTTGATGTGTACATCTTCGTATAAATATAATAAAAAATAGTTCAACCATTTACGATTTTATTTAAATAGTAGAAGCTATATGCGTGTAAAACCCTGTCTGATGTGTAGTAAGAATCTAAGCATTTTTAGTTGTGGGTGAAGGACATTCAGGGTAAGGGGTATAACCTCGTGTCTGACAGTTCATTATACGGGTTCCGTCAAATTTTAGTAACCAGAGATAAATTCAAGTGAATATGGTGTCATAAATAATATTAATATAATACAAATTGTATGAGGACGACAATTACTAAGCCGTATAAAACTGTAATTTCGTGAAATGAAGTGCGCGGTGATAATCTTCTTTTTAATTTATTACCCACGTCTCACATTGAGGAAAAATTTGAAAAAAGCGGAAAAATATGAAAACCTTTTCCGATTTGCACAGAAACTTGTACTCCAGAGTTTTTGGGCTTGCTAATTACGAATCCGAAATCCAAATTAAAAAACTGAAAATGGCGGATCAAATATGGCGAAAATAAGTCCGATTTAGACAAAACTTTGTGTCATAGGGGTTTTCAGGTTGCTGACTACGAATCCGAAGTCAAAATTACAAAATTAAAAATGGCGCGCAGTGTGGTGGCAAGATGACTTCAAATTCGGAAAAATCGAAAGAATTATTTTTGAGCTTAGTACATATCTATAGAGCTAATTGGTAGAAGTTATTTTTTTATTTTATTATATAATTTGATGCATTTCTAAAAAAAATATGCCTCTGTTCGGACCAAGAGTCCGATTAATAGAATTTAAAAATCAAAAGTACAAAAATACCTTTCTGCCAATGTCTCCAGCGGTGCTTACGCGTCTTGTGACCCCCATTCAAACACTTCCTGTTCACATGCAAACCTGAAAAATACAAATGATTAAAACGAAATATAACTAAGAAATTTGATACTTATCTTAACAAGTCCACACAGAATTTTCATCAAAACTCCTACCAGAACAGACGATCTGTTTTTCCCAGGGATTTTCATGGAGGAGCTAAAAATTAAGAAAACTAAATTAGCTAATCACAATAAAGAACTTTCAAAAATAAAAACGACTTCATGTACACATTAAAACATAATTTCATGCGTGAACCAAATGTAAACATAAGCAACAACAACAACACACGGTAACCAAACATGCAATTTTTTACAGAAATTGTCACGAAAGTTGACCAAAACATTAGATAAACACATTAAATACATGTGGGAATTCATACTTTCTCCGTACCGAACGAAACCCGCAAGACGAGAATTCGACTCTTCAGCAAGCAGACAACCTCACAGGAAAAAGGGCACGAAAAGGTAGTAGATAGGCGGAAGGCGACACAAAAAAGAGCTCTTTCTCTTCTGTCAGCAGCGGCGAGATCAACATCGGGGTCGGCTTCATCATCCATAGTGTGCAAGTAATTTTCTTTTAGAACCGAATAAAGTAGTATAGTATTTTTGGTCGCGTGTTTAACTTTAATTCCCACATACATGTAATTCAACACCTTGGCACAACACTTTCACCTGCAACACGGTTTTTCCGCGAAAATTTCAATCAAAAAGATTCACGATGACAACTTACCTGGGTTTTCATTTCTGTGCACAGAGGTGGTAAAAGGGGGATGTAAACGCCTCGTCGTGCTCCTTACACCTGTCCAACGATGTTTCACTGTTCAGGGCTAAAAAAAACACTCGCGAAACACTACAAAATCAACAGGTGAAAACCACGGTTTACAGATTACAAGGTTAGCCAGGTTTGTAATTTGAATCGCCATTTTGTGACGTCACTCTGGATATTTTGTTCTCATAGCTTTTCAACGATTTTGCGATAAATGATGTAAATTTAAGTACTAAAATAAAAATTAAGATGTAAAATAAACGCGGATTCTATTGTATTAAAAAGTACACAAAAAATTCATTAAAAATCACGTCCCTTTTGCTCGCTTCCAATTGGAATGCTACCAAAACAATGTTTCTTCTCCTTCCTCTAACAGAGGTTCAAGCTCAATTTATCCAGAATGAGGTCACGATTTATGTGTCAAAATAAAGCCTGGCTAACCTTGTAGTCTGTAAACCGTGGGTGAAAACCACCTGTCACGCACTCGATTTAATCCGCGGTTTGACATGAAACTTTGAGTTCTGTCACTCGGGACGCGTTCGATGAAATCGATTATTTTTCGCGAATTCGATTATTTAATTAATTATCGCGATTTTTTTATTTTTATAATTTAACCAATGAGTTAAAAAGAGAAAGACTGTGGAAATAGGACAGATAAACCTACATGAGTGAAAATTGACAATTTAAGTCCCACACAGCATATATCATTGCCAGAATGACATAAAAAAGGATATTTATGGGAAAGTTTAAAATTAATTTAAAAGGATACGAAGGATCAAGGATGTCAACAGAGAGATGCTTAAATTCACAGAAATATCGTTAAATAAAATACTCCTTTTCTAAAATTATTATGAGCAAAATTAATAATAAACCATTATAGTGATGGAATCCACAATTTCTTAGAGAAAAATATAAAAAAACTGTATAAGTAGATAAGGAGAAAGATTACACTTGTAGTGGTAAAATCTTTCACCGTTCCTTTATACGGATTTGGGTTTAAACATCACTAAAATTTTCTGTTTCAGCTTTTGATTTTATTTTCTTTTGGGTTAATTTTTTTTGAGTTAATTTGTAATATCCTGATTTCCGTTTAATTTTTCTTGATTTTCAATTTCTTTAATTAGCATTCATTTTTCTTTTTTATAATTTTTATTTATAATTTAATTTCTTTAATTTCGTGTTTTCCTTTAATTTATTTCCCGAAGCAATTGTCAAATATTTGAAATTTAATTGGAGTAAAATATTTCAATTTTGTACACTCATTTGGTGAAGTTTTACCTGAATTTTAATAAATAACTTAAATCGCAAGTTTCGCAAATCTTTTATTTTTTTTCCTCATTCAGTAAACATTTTTTGGTCATTCGAGCCGGGTATTTGTGAAACCCGGTTTAATTTAATCAAGGGTGTATTAGTTTGAGTTGATTCAGAATAAAAGGCCAATACTAACAAATATTTGGCAATTGCTGCGTTAAAATCCCACAAAATCGTGATAATATTTCAAAATGAATTCAACTACGGAATCTCAAATTGAAGAATTTTGTACCAAGCACGGGTACTGGCGGAGAAAATTAACCGTTCGATTATAAGTGGCAAGAAAACCAATTTAGAGAAAAGAATACTCGGTTTCAACAAAAATAAAATCGCAGATTTAAAGAGAAACTGGACAGAATTCGATGCTAATGATACGAAGTTGAGGGAATTAATTCTGGTATCAAAGAAAGCGTGTATACATGACTACATCACTAGTGACAAATACTCTGAAACCGAAATTAAATATTTGGAATATGTGGGTGAATTAACGGACGGCTTAATCCAAAAGACACATAGAGAAACAGCACCGTTGCCTGAAACGGGATCTACAGTTATTCAAGTCAGCAACAACCATCAAACCCAGCTACCTCGAATTAATTTACCGAAGTTTAACGGGGACTATGCATCATGGCGCTCATTCCGGAATTTATTCGTATCCTTAATACATGCGAAAATGCACAAGTGCCAAAATTACAAAAGCTGTATCATTTAAAGGGATGTTTTACTGCAGAAGCAGAGCGTTTACTGAAACATATCCCAATA
>QYTT01087360.1:0-12162 GCA_006980735.1 Dasypogon diadema | reverse complement strand
ACTGGGAGATCCCTGTGCAATTGCACAAATTGAAGGTATATGAGTGACATAACGTTTTTATATGTTCCCTCAATTTGCATCTTAAATTTCAAAGCGCGTTTTTTTCAGAGGTGTCCCCTGTAGGCCTAATCCTCCCATGCAAAATATTTAACCATGCAAAATAATGCAAAAAGTTCCTTATAAATACTTGTCGATGGCAAACACCGAACTTAACACCAAAGTTACTCAGGAACGCAACCCCAAAGTAATGCACACAACCCCGAACTGATGCGGATCAGTGTTGCCATTATAAAATTTCAAGAAAAGCTCGATGAAACTCCATATAAAAAAAGTGGCTGAAATACGGAACCGGGAGCTTTCCTTGTATAATTAATATATAGATTATTGATATTGATATATTGATTATTACGTGGAACGATTTGTTTATCAGCTTATCTCAAGGAAGCATGTGGTATACCCCGCGGTTACTTGATCTGAATCACCCTGTATTCGATTCGACTGAATGTTAACATCTAAAAGTTTTTGAGGGTGCTAATTACGAATTTTACAGGCTTTTATGAGCATAACGAAGCTGTGTTGAATTACACAAAAATTTACCATAAAGCTAAGTTGAAGATCACGCGACTCGAAGACTGCGCAACACTATAATGGTTCCTACGGATATTAACAAGACTGGAAGCCTATCGGCAACGCTGAGAATATTTGAAGGCGCAAAAGTTATGCTGAGATCAATTGGATTCATCACGAAGATTATATGGTCCGAGGTGACTGCCTAGCAGGAAAAATTAGAAACGCTTCCCTTGACAATGAATCATTAATGCTGTTTAGCGTATGATAGAGCCTTAGAAGAGCAGGTTGAAAAGTGCCCCAGAAGTGAAAAACAAATTAATTTGGGATCGATCAATTACTACGTGGGTGCAGATCTGTCTGTTTCCGCAGGACAAAATAAGACCAAATACATGCAAGGCAAATAATGACAGCATTAATTTATCTTCACTACTTCTATAGCATAAGCCTGGTAATGTAAAACGTAAACATAGCGCATTACCGCCTGTGACATTTCAATATAAAAGTATGTGACGTTTTTTTGCAAAGAGTAAGAGGTACTCATTACTATTATGCCTTATTGAATAGAAGCAAATTCGAAATTCAGCATATAATACCAGAAACGTAGAGAGGACACACTCATGCAAAATTTTGACCACTTCAATTTTGTTCGTATTTTCTTGGTTCACCCGCTGTTAGACATTAAAATTTAATATCTTTCTTACACTTGAATTTTGCGCGTCACTCACGGAAATAAAAGTACTGAGCAAAGCTATAGAGCGAGATACTAGTAGGTATAGTGGTACGGGGCAGTGTGCAGCTATTTATGGTAAACATAGCACGACAGCGTTGAATAAGGATTGTTGATTCTTTTAGAGTTAATGGAACGGCCTTTGTTGGATATGTTGAGGTGGTTATACGTTATATTACATACGCATTTCTTAATTGTAATATACACATCGTAGGTAATCAGAACATGGCACCAAGCCCAAAAAATAGTTGGGCAATGAAAGGCAGCGAACGAATGGCCAAATATCGTGAGAGGCAAAAGGCACAAGGGCTACAAGATAGTGATCAGAAGAAACATGCTGAACCGCCTAGTATGATATAAGCATAATACCATTCTAGGCGGACGATGTTGGGGTCAATAGCCATTGACGTTCAGAAGAAAGAAAAAAGGTGACCCAGTTGCGAGGAACAAGAAGAGGTGCGAATCCTTAATCCCCGAACCCGGGAACTAATGAGAGGATAGTCAGCAATGTACGACTAACAAAAGAAAATGTCGACCCACGACCCTTCTTTTTCTGTCCTTTACAACAAAGGTACAAAAATGTACGAAACTTTAACTCGTTGGTGTAAACTTATTTCGCTAATTAAGCCTGTGCGAATGTACCTCAACAATTTAACGAATATGAACTATGCCCCAGTACAGAAAGTATAGCGAGTTGAGTGCTGTCAGCAATTTTTGGAATTGTGTAAAGACACTGCGGCTCTTTACCATGATCCTTTGTCCAAAAGGGATTCAATGGAGTGGCATCGCCCCGAAGAACCAGTGCAGAAAAAAGTGAAGTTGATACAAGGCACCAGAAAGATGCTTTCTGAGATGCTTCAGGTATTCTGCTGTTGGACTTCAACGGACGTAATACCGTTGGAAATGCCGCATACTATGCTGAACTTCTACGAAAGTTACGTAAAGCCGTTGTCGAGAAAAGGAGAGGAAAACTGCTCCGAAAATTACTGCTCTTACACGATAATACATCCGTAGACACTGCTGCTGTAAGGAATGCGGCTTCGAGGAATTGGATCATACACCTTACAGTCCAGACTTGGCCCCAAGTTACTATTCTTTATTTGCCAAACTAAAATCAGATTTTCGGGAAGGAAGTTTAGCTCCGAAGAAGAAATCCATGATTGAAGACAAAGTTTCAAACTACTATTTTAATGGTATTAAAGTACTCATTAAAATATGTTAAAGATGACATGTGTTATTCACATTAATAGTCACTATATACATTAGGTAAGACTAATCAAGTTTCTCATCCTATTCATATCTACCAATGCATTGTTGTTGCATGACACGTTTCCAGAAAGTTTGGTGCAATACAAATCTTCAATCATAATTCTATACAACGAGCTTACTCCGCTAAGAGTGGCATGGGCTTGATCAACAACGAAGGACCTTGTTTCTAAATATACCATAGAGCATTTGGGAAAGGAAAAAGAGACAAGAAAAAGGGAATAACTAACCCTTTGCACTTGAATGTCTCCTCTGCCGCATCAATTTATTGTGGCAACTTAGGATTTAATTTTTAATTGACATTAAACTAAGAACTGTAAACTGATCAGTGACTAATGTTGTGTACTTGAGGGGTAAGTGAATTAAAAATGCAGTGCTAATTCACTAAATTTATTTAGTTAGGAGTATAAAATTCAAGCTACTGTCTATGATCACGCCTCGAGCTAGACTGACTCTTTCCTAATACATTAAAGCTGACTGTTCGCTACTCTACTCTACTGTGTTGCGTGCACTGATCTGTGATATTTCCTGTGATAATGCGAATCTGTGATACTTAAATTTTACGACATTATGCTATACTACAACTAACTAACTCAATATTATATTTGTCCTTTGATTATAAAAATTCTTATTGGGCTGTCAGCGCATAATAAGAAAAGTCCTTGAAGTTTTAAAAGATTAAATATTTCTGAAATTGCATAGTTCCGGGTGCTGGAAAAGTTCCGAGTGCAAAGGGCTAAAAAATATAAATAAAAAGAAGAATAAAAAAAGAAAAGAGAGGACCCGGTGGCCAAGGTCTACGCCCCTATTTGCGATCGTTGGGGGACGTCTGGTGTGGACTAATTCGCCATTTGATTGCCAGCATGCCCTATAAAATCTTGGAAAGAGAAAGAATAGAAGAGTGGAGGCTCTGCCATAGCAAAACCTTATTGAACCAATGCAATTAACTATAAAAAAATTAGGAGTCCCTGTCTCTCTAAATAAAGGATTAAGTGTAAGAAATTTAAAATTGCTAAATATGAAACCTATGAGTAAAAATCTTCAGAAAAAATCTTACAATATACAGGGTGTCCCAAAAAGTAGTGATAATCGGAAGCCTTATTTTTACTTCCCAATTAAAATTGTTAAATTGTACACTTAGTACAATCTGAATCGAAATCTAAGTATGATGCCGTTGAGATAACTTGATAACATTTGAACCATGTAAAGTTGATGAACTAAGGAAGTTTTTGAACTAGTTTAAAAAAAATATATGCAACTTTTTTCTTAAAATTGCCATAGAATATTCACGTTAGTTTTTGTTTTGGTAAAAGAAAAAATTCAACATTATTTTTTGAGACAATGGTGAAGTGTATTGAAATAAATGTTTTTAAATACAACAGGTGCACTATTAAGCTATTTTGGGAAAAAAAATCAAGTGCCTATCTCATTTATTTCCCTTACAACACGTAATTAGCGAAAAATTTCGAAAATTTGTAATAACTCGAAAACTAAAAAAAATCGTAGAACACACATGCGGGTGATTTGGGTTCCCCGAGGGACGCTCTACCTCCAGGCTTCCGATTATCACTACTTTTTGGGACACCCTGTATAAGAATTTATACAAGATAATCGCTTGCTTGCCTCTTCTGTTCATACAAAGAGGAATTCATCGTCAAATATACCTAAGAAAACTGTTAAACGACTTACCCATTTATACCAGAGCAAGAAATATAAGCCAAGGTTCCAGGAATTCTTACAAGATTTGTTATATACAACCAATTGTCGATTTCATCTAAAGATACAAACTTACTCTATTATTGCACTTCAATTCCATGTTGCTTCCATATTGCGAAAGGAAATTATTCTCTCTTCCTCAATAATATTCTTTGCTTTATTTTTGCTCTCTAAGTTATCAAAGTAAGTAAGAAAACTCAACAAAAGGGATGTGGTTGTCTTATTATGATCAAGTTATAAAATATCGAGAATTAATTCATTTCACTTCAATACAATTCAAAAATAAATCGATTACGTAGTGTGGTGCAAGTATTCGTGGCCTGAGGTAGAAACAGGGGTGAGAGAGGAAAAATATAGTGGTTATTTTTCGATATATTCTCGCTTTATTTCAACACATTTTTAACATTTTTTAATAAGTGCTTTAATACCATTAAAATAGTAGTTTGAAAATTTGTCTTCAAAATGCTGCCTAACCGCATCATGGATTTCTTCTTCGGAGTTAAACTTCCTTCCCGCAAATCTGATTTTAGTTTGGTAAATAAAAAATAGTTATTTCGGGCGATTTGGTTCAAATCGTGGAAGCCGCATTACTTAACAGGCGCATTATTGTGTAAGGGCGGTAATTTTCGGGATAGTTTTCTTCTTCTTTTCTCCTTCCTGACCTTCACAATTTTTCGGTACTGGTTCTGCGGGACGATGCCACTCCATTGAATCCCTTTTGGGTATAGAATCATGGTAAAAAACCATAGTTTCATTCCCTGTCACAATTCTATGGAGAACACTGTCTACGACGTTTTTACACAACTCTAAAATTTGCTAACAGCACTCAACTCGCCGTTCTTTCTGCACGTAGGAAAAACTTCGCGGCACCCATCCTGAGTTAATTTTTATCATACCCAAATGCTCATGAAGAATCCGGAGGATATTTGTTTTCAGTACACCTGTTTGTTCTGGCCTTTAACTGCGGGTCCGTCAGAACAACTTTTTTGAACAAATCCCTGTTATCCTGCGTAACTTCGGTTGCTGGCCCTCCATGGCGTGGACCATCTTCAATTGAATCCCGTCGCCAGCGAGAAAACTTTGCCCAAAGTTTAACCATCGAAAATGATGGTGAAGATTTTCCATACACACAGCCCATCCGCTCTTTGATCTCCGTCGGCGTTAATCCATCTTTTATTAAGAATTTTATTACAATTTTTTTTATTCAATTTTTGACGTTTTCAATTTTTTAGGTAAGATCACTTCACTTTTCGAATCATTATTTCAAATTGTTTGAGAATATTGTCCCGAAAGGGTCTCTGAAAATGTTGAGGGTGTAATGTGGGAAAAGGATTCCAGGAAATTTTAATCAGAACCCTTCGAGGTCACGAATACTTGGATCACACTATGTATTTTACCCTGTCTGTATTTCAGCTTTCATATGTACATATATATTTTCATTTTATGTAAGGCTTGATTTTTCTAAGTTTTTATTTCAACCCTTTATTGTTAAAGTATTAGAAACCTTTTACCTTTTTACCTTTAAAGTATTCCAATCCTATGATGCACGCAGCACAGCTTAATAGGAGGTAAATTTTAGGGAAGAGGAGATTCGGCAATTTCAACCTGACAAATGTTGTAAGGTAGCCAACAGTTTTGCACGAAATTTTATTGTGCAATATCCCAGGGGCTTCGCAAGTTCAATTGTCGTCAGTAGAATTGATAGATCACCGATGTAAGTAGAGGCACTTGGTGGACACATGCATTTCACATCAAATGAAATTAATTGATGATATCAATTTGACCTGCTGTGACCAAAAGACTTTCTTTCTTCATATAGAAAGAAATTCTTCATTCATTTCTTCATCTCAATTACATAATAAACCAAAACTGAAGTACAATTAGATTAGGTTAGATTTTATTTGATCATTCGCGTCAAAATCATTTGAGTCAATCGCGTGTAGTTTTATTATTCTCCACGAAATGAACCATTTTATAACTCAATGATAGAATATTTGCATATCAATTTTAGTACCATTAGGAACCTGTTTTTTTTACAATACACCGCATAATGGACTTTATTGTGACATAAAATCTTAATAAGGAAGTAAGAAAAAGTTAGAATTCCAAGGGAATATTAATAAATTAACAATACGAATCAGAAGTCACTATTGACTTACATTAACAATTCTTAATTGTTTCTATTGCATATATCACGAAGTGCGTCAAGAACTAAGAATTTTATCGGGAAATAAGATGATTATAAGTAACTGTTTGCTTTCTGATCGTTATTTTTCTAAGAACGCATGTATCTAATTAAATTGCTGTGGAAATATTTATCATCAGAAGAAAGGTGCTATAGGTACTGCAAGCTGCATGCACTAAAATCATTTATATTACTTTAATTTTTAACTAAAGCTGTGCATCACATGGGAGAGTAATGATAGATCAGAACGTGAGAAAGTAATCTATGGATTTCTTATAAATTTTACATTTTTAATGCAATACAATCATGTGAATTACGAAATTACTATTACTAAATTGTAATAGTATTAAAGTTAGTCTCTATTATTCATTTCTGCATATTTTTTACCCATTTTTTGTCAGTAGAAGTCCTTTTGTTCTGGATCAATAGTATGCTACTTAGAGGATGAAATACATACCTGTTTTCGCTGAGAAAAAAGTAGAGAGCGGGCTTTTTTAAACCCCAATAAAATTTTAAAATTTTTCACAGCTGCAGGCATAAATATAGCCAATAACTGCAGAAGGTGTAACTAGCACTCAAACTTAATTTCAGTCTAGTTAGAATTTATACCCAAACTTAATTTGGATTGGTTTGTAAATACTCTAACTTGAGTTGGTTTATAAATACTCAAAATTAATTTGAGTCCTATATGTTGCCGAAAGTAGGCAAACTCAATTTGACTCTTGGTGAGGAGAACGTTTAAAAATAAAACGCATTGGAATTCAAGCAAGCTTCCAGTTGATGTAGCACTGTAGTAAATTCCTCATAGGTTAGTAAGGTTTCCTCCAAAATACATTTGAGATGGTGTGGCGGCAGTCTTATTGACGCGCCCGGCTAATTTGAAAGTATTTTGAGAGGTGGCGAATTGGTCTTTTGAGTAGTAGGCGAGCTTAGAGAAACGGGTTGAGTTTTGTTTTTGTATTTTCGCTAGAAAGTTTTACTTTTTCATTCGAGTTAGAGTTTTTCGTCCGGACATTTTTAAATTGAATCTAAATTTAACAATCAGTAGTAAGTAAAGTGCAATAAATTCAAATTAATGAAACTTCCCGCATTTTTGGAATTCTGATGCCTTACTTGGCCCTATGGAGGGACATTTATCTCCATAATGGTATTTAACTGATTTGACAGCCGCTTCCCACAATCCACCGAAGTGGAGGGTGGCTCAGTGCCGTCATTGGCGGTTACTTTTGCTGCTTGCTTTGTTGAATAGTTTATTGCCAGTTGTAAATCCTTATGCAATTTATTGTGAGCACCAACAAAATTGGTTCCATTGTAGCTGAATATTTTTTTAGGAGCGACGAATCTTTTGTAAGCTGCGAAAAATGCTTCGGCAGTTAAATCGGTAACTAGTTCTAGATGTACAGCTTTTGTTACCATGCAGACAAAAAGTGAAATATAACCTTTAATAGAAAAGTGGTGCTTCGACCCTTAGACATTTTTGTAACAAACGGACCAGCATAGTCAACGCCACAGTTTGAAAATGGTGGAGATGGAATTATTCATACCACTGGTAGATTGCCCATCAGTGCTTAGGTGTTTCCCTTGCGATGCCTTAGACATTTCAAACACTTGAGGTTTCTTCCTTGCACAACCCTTCTTCCATCAATTACCCAGAATCGGTTTCTGATGTAATACAGAGTTTTCTGGGTCCCGCCATGCAGAGTCTGTTGGTGCGCGTTGTGTATTATGAGGTTTGTGATATGATGTTTTTGGGGAAGGAGAGCTTGATGTTCCATGGATAGATTGGAGTTTTGTATTCTACCTCCTACTCTTAAGATACCTTCTGAGACCAGCATAGGTCGAAGCTTGAAAATTTCGCTTGTTTTCATCAATGTCATATTTCTTTTTATGGGTAGTTCTCAGTATATGGAAGGATAACGGACTGTTTCAGTGTCTTTAACATTAAAATTTTCGTAGATTTTCTTACTTTAATTTTTCTAACCTAATTAGTTAGGTCATAAGGTATTATAGGTTTGAGGTTGAGCAAACCTTTCCAACGCATAAAAATATTCATGATACACAGGACGTTACGCGCTATATGAATTTGCGTTATAGGAAATCGTACTGTACGGGAATTTTTCTCGTATAACTCGCATAAACTAAAGTAACATGTTTAAAATGTTGGCATAGCAAATTTTTATTTTCTATATTTTATCAAATAGGACAATATTTTAAAAAATGGCATATATGCATACGGGATTGATTAAAAAACAATGATTGATTAAAAAACAATGATTCATTAAAATGAATGCGAAAAATCTTTTATTTCATTAAAATTTAATAATACTGTAATTATTAATCCTTTTATCTCTGATGAGCTCATTATTGCTCACATTAGCGGTCTGACCTTTGACTTCACTTCGAGTCCTGATGGTGTGCCTCCTGCAGTGATTCGTATTCTTTTTGAGAAATCTCTCTTTTCCTAAACTATAGAAGATTTCTTTCACTGTACCCACTCACAAGAAAGGCAATAGGAGCGACATTTCTAATTACAGACCGATAGAAAAATTATCCTGCATACCCAAGTCGTTTGAGCCGAAAATTCTCTCAGCTGTTTCGGCAATGTAAAGATATTCTTTCGTCCAGTCAGCACGGCTTTGTGTCAGGTGTCTACTACAACGTATTTAATAAAGTTCATATCTAAGATAATATCTGGTTTTGGCAACAACCTACAAACTATTATAATTGTATTTATACAGACCTCAGTAAGGCCTTTGATAACCTGTCGCATTCGGTTATCTTGCTTAAACTGCGGAAACATGCTTTTCCAGCTTTATTCCTGACTTGGGTTCAGTTGTATCTGTCTGATAGATCATATCAGGTGCTTTTTCGTGACCTTCGGTCTAGGGTTATAAAAGCCACTTCCGGGGTGCCTCAGGGTAGTCACCTTGGTCCTCTTATATTTGTACTTTCTATTGACGATATGAAAATTTTCTCCTTCATCAATGATATCGATGACAGTGTTTCTCTTCAAGAGGACTTAAATATTTTTTTTATTCCTGGTATGCACACAATAAAGCGTGATACTATCAATTATAACTACACATTTATCGCGGACAGTATTCCTCCTGTGCAAGCTGTTGTTGATTTTGACGTGAAGATTGATACAAAGCTTGATTTCGTTTCCCAGTTAATTATGTGGTTTGCAAGAGTAGTTCTATGCTTGGTTTTGTTATGCGTTGGTCTAGGGAGTTCTCTGACACTATACATCTACTTCGTCAAGCCACTGCTCGAATATGCATCTCAGGTGTGGAATCCATTCTACGCCGTGAATATCGACCGTGCCGAGTCAGTTCTGCGAAAATTCATTAGGTTTACGCTTCAGGAATTATCTTAGGACGACCCTGTGATCCTTCTACCATATCGCGAGCGGCTTAATCTTATTGGCATGATTTAGCTGGAGGAGCGTTGCAATATGGCTGACGTAGTTTCTATTCACCAGCTCTTGTATGGTAATATTGATTTCGCAGAGATTCGGAGTAGGGCTTCTTTTAGGTCTAATGGCCGCTGCTTGAGGGGTGCCTCGCTTTTGCTTATTAACTTCTCCAGAACTAACTATGATAGACATGAGCTTATTAACCACATGTGTATGGCAGTTAACCATATAGGGCAGCACACTTTGACCTGGATGTGCCCAAGGATGTACTTAACTACCGTTTTCGTATGGTTTTGTGACCCTTTGATTAATATTATCATTGGTACCTTTCGGTTGTCCTTGTTCCTTTGTTGGTTTGGATATCAGTTGTTTGCCTGCTAACATTATTAACTAATTTCATTTTTATCTGTCCTATCTGTATAGTTAAATTTACTAACAATTACTTGTCTGTATGCTTGTCGGGGAGCCTAATCTTAACGCATTTCTTTGAAATGTGTGAACGCTTAATGCAGAGAAAGGTAAATGGTTCTTGGCTCCACGCTGAGAAATTCACCTTCTGGGCTAGAAGTGAAACTAATTATTAATATGCATACAAATTTATGTATGTATTATGTTTCTCAAAGATTTTTTAAATTGAAAATACTGCTACAATCTTAATTATTAGTCGCTGTCCGTATCGCCCAAACTTCCAACATCTTTGATTTGGTGGAACTAGATATTCATTCTCAATTGTTGAAACAGTTTCACTTAGAGATCAATCTTTTCAATGAATCTGTTATCTTGGTTTATTATATTTCCTGTATTTATTTCCAGTTATTTTTGCAGTTTTAAATATGGAGGTAAACAATCATGCAAGTTACTTATAAATTTTATGGAATACTTGAATAATGCGTCCATATTTGTAAAATATATTTCTACTTCTTCAACTAAATCAAGTCCTCGGTTTAGTCTTCACTAGTAAGAGATACTTTTGTTTTCTCGTAACTCAAGCTTTTCTTGTGGTTCATATTTGGAGAAGATTTTTCTAATAGTTGCACAAAATCCAATTCATTTAAATCTACATTGTTCTCAGTCAATTCAAAACCGTCATCACGGTTCATATCATCAAATCTCTCTCCACTTACCCACTTACACAATTTACGGACTCTCTGCACTGCGCATGGTCTGTAGGCTTGAGCTGTTGAGTCAGTACAAAACCTTCTAAACTACAAGCCATGAACTGGCCTTGAGCAAGAATATTGAACTCTTTTTTATGAACGCTTTAAGATAGTAGAAAGTGGTCCTATAAATTCAACGGACCACTTGCTGATATCTTAAAGCGTTCATAAAAAACGAGTTCAATATTCTTGCTCAAGGCCAGTTCATGGCTTGTAGTTTAGAAGGTTTTGGTCAGTAGGAAAAACGCAAATTTTTCGTGAGAATAAGTTGCAGAGCGTTTCTTGAAATGTTGCTTCGCTTCGTTCCAAAACAGCTGACGTTAACTACAATAATCAACTATTTTGGCACATGCTCTTAAGCACTTTCTAAGATAGCTATACTCACACTTTATTGACTGCGGTAGTGCTGTCAAGTTGAGCGGTGTTTTTTGTGCTCATAATCGAGAAATGGAAGGGGAAGTTGTGGGAATAACGGAGGAAAGCGAGAATCGGTATATAAATATAGAAGTCGAAGACGAAAATGACATCTCTCACATTGACAAATGTAACGTCAACCGTTCGAAAAATACGAGTGGTTGCAGTTGACTTGACAGAATTATGACATAGCTTTTGTATAACTACAGCTACAGCTGTAGCTACGTTTTGGGATGCACTCTCAGTCTCTTTGAATTTTTCTATTATTCTCTTCACAGTTGATGTACTGTACTGTATACTATTGAACTGTCATAATGGTTTCACTGTCAACTCACAACAGCAGGAATGGCGCAAAATTTAAATTTTAGCGTGCTGATAAATTATAACTATCTCCTCCACAACAATTTAATGACGCGTTTTTAAAAACAAGTTTTTCACTGGGTTGTGCCCTTTTTACAGAAATATTCAATAAACATCAAAGTATATAATGCATCTTCCTTTCTTAAGTTTTGCGGTTCCATTCTGAGAACTAGAAATACAGAAGAATAAGAAGAAATCTAGGTGGTAAGCTCTTATACAGCATACAGAAATTTGCAGTTTTATTTGTTTTATTTTTTAAGATCACAATACGATCGATCTATGTAAAAATGATAGATCTACAAATTTGAACTGATTCTCTTATAATATAACTGCAGCTATATTATAGTAGCGT
>QYTT01087350.1:3268-14106 GCA_006980735.1 Dasypogon diadema | reverse complement strand
CTTGAACGGTTATATCGATTCCGTTGAGCTCCGGAGTGGGGTGTCCTTTAGGGCCAATGGCCGCTCTTGAGGGGTGTTCCTCTCCTGCATGTTAACTTCTCTCGAACTAACTACGGTAGGCATGAGCCTATTAACCGCATGTGCATTGCAGTTAATCGCGTTGGTGTGCACTTTGATCTGTGTGTGTCTAAGGATGTACTTAGGAGCCGTCTTTACGTGGTTTTGTGACGCCTCGTCTATTACATGTATGTTTAAGACTAATCTTAAGTGTAACTCATTATTAATGAACTTTGTCTGTCTTTCTACTGGGTTAACATTACTAACATTTATTATGTCATGCATGCTTGTCGGGGAGCCCAATCTTAGCGCATTTCATTGAAATGTACGAACGCTTACGCGGAGATGGGTAAATATTTCTTGGCTCCTCGCTGAGAAGTGCGCCTTCTGGGCTAGAAGGGAAACTCATTATTATTAAAAATTTCGAATTTTAAATTGCCAAAGGTAAAGATAACCTAAAACGAACAAGAAATTTTAAATAAAGGAATATAGTCTCGCGGAACTACCCTGTAGGCTTACGTGAGCCCACAAGTTGCTCCCGGCATCACCCCAGCTTTGCCAGTCCAACAGAAGAGCCATCTTTCCCGCGGTACTTGCAACAGTTCCAAAGCGGGGAGAAGACCCGTGGTCAAATGCAGCAAACACCGCAGCCTGCACTAACAGTGAAAGGCTAGTCTGCCGTCCTGCACGGTTGCCAGCGGCGGCCAAGTGCAGTTGAATGTGACCTGCTTCGTTGCCATGTATTCAAGCCACAAACGCTTCTGCACCCTAGTAACGAAGATTTAAGGGCCTCTGTGTGTTCGTGTACTGTGTCTGTGGTGTGATACCCACTCTCCACCCTCAACCAATAGAGATGAATCGTGGACTTGGCCAGCGTCAGCACTAAGCTGACCAAGCAGTTCACCCCTTTGCGGGTCCTTGGCCCCAGCAGAAACGATGTTCTGGTGATGTCATATGACGGGTTTACCAGCCGGCACATGCGGCCAACGGGTTCCATCAGGTTACCCAACACTGGGCAGAAAAAGTACCTGTGGAACAGCAGAGTGAGTAAACCCGCTGAACCTGTCGGTCGATGTGCGACAGCTGATTTAGATGCATTAGACTATGATACAGAAGTTTGAATGCCACATCAGAGTCTTTTTAATTGGATGGATAACTGTAGATTACTCTGCTGGTTATCCCCGCAATCACGTCCAAGCTAGACGTGAGCACGCCATCTAGCCAGACCGAATCGCTCCGGGGGTCGCATGTCCAGATAGACATCCCGGAGCGTCTGTGTGGTTAGTGTACTGAACGGTGTATGTGGCGGCCAACTCAACACAAAAGCGTGCTGCAACCGAGCCGCAGGGTGACTGGTATTCAGTCTTTGGAACCGCTCCCGTGCAGAGGCGACCAGTTCGTGTCCCTGTGTGGTGTGTACTTGTGCGATGTCAGCGGAGGCATTGATGACTTCCGCGAAGACCACAATCCAGTCCGACGGTGCCCTTATACCTCGAGCACCTCCAAACACCGAGTCCACCAACTCCGGATTACCGCTGATCAGAACCTCCGCAAACTGCTCGTACCTAATTTCATTCCATTTGAGGCGGAATTCTGGCATGAATCTGCTCCAGGTCTGAATCGTGCAGAACAGATCCTGGGACCAGTCGCGAGGAAATGGCGGGCGGACGAAGAGCAAGTAGTAATGCTCCCCTACGCCGCAACCCCCCAGTGCATCATAGCCGAGAAATCGCCATTAAAAAACAATATCATAAATGAAAGGGGAAAAGAGAATGCCATTAAAAACATAACTTATAAAAAAACCAAGTCTCGCAACTCAGTTCTTCTACCGTAAAAAGTTGTGAGATCCGTGTAATACCAAGTCAGTTAATTTATTCAGTCCCTACTTAAGGGACCTTCTGTCTTAAGTTATTAGGTAATTAGCTAACCTAACAACATCTTATAATGACCATATCAACATTAAAAATCTTTTATGTTTTAAATAAATAGATTGACTTACTTAAAATTTAGGCTTGTAGTTTTATCCACAACGAAGTTATAGGGGGGTCGAAAATGGCCTGAACTGTTTCCAGAAAAGGATGGTACGGCCGTGCCGCTTTTTTGCTCGACTTGGCGGGGGCACTGCCGTGCCCCAAAGACTTGGCGGAGGCACTGCCGTGCCCCCAGATAAGAAAAACAAAGAGAGAATATGTGCCATCTACAAGAACTCTTTAATAAGCTTCGCGAACCCTCCGGTGGAGCCCTCGAGCTGAATGCGTTGTTAGGTTGAGAATTCCACTTTCGAATGACTTGGACAAAGTAAGATTGCTCTCCCTGTCGCGATGTGCACCTCGGAGCAAGAAGCCGACTGCAAGAATTGAAGTTTATCATAGAGATAGCGCGAAGTTTTTCTCATAATTAACCCATGTAAAAATGCGAGTTCTCGCCGCGTAAGATAGGTCTCAATAGAAGTACCAAACAGAGAGTTCACATAGATAATGTAAATTCAGTTTTAGTTTTCGTCAACTGTTCAACCTACAATTGTAAAAAAGCAATTAATAAAAAGTAAATGGAAAAATTTACCTCTTTGGATCAATCCCCCGATGCATCATAGAAAAGACTCATCATGTAAACCTGAAAAGAAATCGGATTAGTTTCCATAAAAATTCAAGTTTTCTTGGGCATTTTGCAAAGGGATTTGTCTGCCCAAACAAATCCCTGAAATTTACAAGAAACTATGTTTATGCAACTTCAACATAATGAGGGAGCATAATAACATAGAATTTTACAAGAAAACAGGGGAACAATGCGGAAATTCCGTGAAAATTCCCTTGCTTGGAGAATGTAAACAAAACTTCCCGGCACTGTGAAGACGTAAAATTTCCAACACTAAGTAACCGGGAAGTTGTTTTAGATTAATGGATTAAACTTACCTGTGATTTAATCCATGAAGATCAGCAAAAATCCTGAAAAAACACACACGAAACTTAAAAACAAATTCGAAGACAGCTGACGAGCTGTCAAACTTCGCGGGTGGAGAAGTCGCGAACTAACACTGACTTCTACGTGGATGATCTACTAACTGGAGCGGAGTCAGTAGAAGAAGCTCAAATCCTCCAGGAGCAACTATTGGAAATGTTGAAATCTGGAGGCTTTAACCTTAGGAAATGGGCTAGCAATGATCCCAAATCATTAGTTAATCTATCGGAGGAACAAAGGCAGATAAAAGGTCTGTTCTTCTACTTTGGGCTAAAAAATTATTTGGCAAAAACTTTATGTGAAGTGGGGGTATAATGTGTCTGAAGTAAGAAAACGGTTTTGGGGTAAAACTTTATGTCAAATGATTGTAGCACTCTTCTTTAATTTCTTTTCGCTATTTTCGCTATTTTTTTAATATCTAATTACCTTATCAGTTTATTAAATTTTTGCAATTTTAGGCCAAAGTACAATATTAGAACTTTTCTTCTATTAATTTTCCACCGTCGACAAGCAGACAATAACACTGACAGTCAACTGCATTTGCTATCAAGAATTCGAACTCAGAAAATTTTGCAATATAAAACTTTACGAATGACGTAGTAAAATTTCCCCAGCCCAAAGAGACAAAAAACGCATTTTAGCATAAAGTTGTACAAAGTTTTACAAAACTTTGAGTAGGCGAATAGACCTAAAGTGTTCATTGCAATTCAACAAACACGAAGCAATAAAGGCCGTGGGAATAAACTGGCAACCCAAGTTAGACCAGTTTTTCTTCTCGATAGCATTGCCGGCAGAAAGTGGTGCTTCAACTAAGCGAAGTATTCCGTCGGCAGTAGCTTCTTTATATGACCCACTGGGATGGATCTCGCCTGTAATCATAGTTGCAAAAATATTACTACAAGCACTATGGATTGCAGGCAGCGATTGGGACGCAAAGGTTCCAGAAATACTGCAGCAACAATGGCAGACTTTTAAAGGTGAACTAAAGAATTTAGAAACTCTGCGAATTCCAAGATGGATTGCATGGATACCTAAAGCCAAGAGCGTACAGGTGCATGGATTCTGCGATGCTTCTATTAAAGCTTATGCCGCAGCAATCTATCTGCTGTTATGGTCGCCTTTGGCGAAAGCGCGAATCCGTGTCCAGTGCTGGACACGAGATTCGTGCATGCCACTCATCCGCCTTCACGACAAAAAGTTTTTACATTTTCATCCAATTTTCAATAATTCCTTAAAAGTGGGGCCCACCGACCGGCTTCCCTCCCACAGGAATTATTCAGGCTCATACTTACCACCTGGTGAGGAAATTAATCCCAGAGCCACTTCCCATACCTGAAAATTTTAAAGCCATCAAATCTCACATAATCCTCTTTCCCTGAAAACTACAAAAATCCCATGGCCTGGAGACATCGATGATGAAAGACAAACGTAATTTGCTAAACAAAGCAAAATCCGAAGAATCATGCGTCTCCCGTATCCGTTATAAAAAGAAAAAAAAATTTTTGTTCATCAGGGTATTAGTTCCCACAGCCCAACCAGCAAAATAAAAGAAAATTCTGTTGCCTCCGTTGCAACAGAACAAATTTCCAGGCACCGCATCACTAAAATATCAGAAAATCTCACTCCCATACAAAAAAAATTGCGCACCAAACAGTAAAACTTGCCACGCGCCACAGAATTTGAGGGATCGGTACAACGATTGCATCAGCCAAGACCGAAGACAAAGGAAGACACAAAGAGGAATGTGCGTCCCTAAGAACAAAAGACGGGACGACAAAAAAAAAAGAGATTTGGGTAACAAGTGGCCGGCCGGAGTGCGAGATCGGAAGAATTTTAGGAAAAATTTAGTGCTATACAAAACAAAGAAAAATTAAGAAAATAATATTTGTGCAATTTAGCCAGGATGATAAGTCCGTCTACTGACAATGTGCTTCAAACAACCGACAAGAAAATATTGAGGCCTTGATGAAGAATTGAGTTTTGGTCGCGTTTGGCAGCAATTATCGTGATCTCATGCATTTTATGGTTAGTGCCAAAAGGAGATATTTTCATCCTGCAAGGGCGACGGAAGTAAGTGCAAACAAAAACACTGATTTTTCTTTTAAGCAGCAAAATTGGAATAGTTTTTCTTATTCCTGGCCTATTTCGTAGTGAAAAAAAAATTTTAGGACGAAGAAACCAGTAAGAGTGAATTCGACTGAAGGCTTTCTTGCAATGTAAAAATCGGGAAACCCTTAAATAATAACTGTACGCGTCTTGAGGTATACAAGGAAAAGAAATATAGACACATAAGTAGTTGAAGTGCAACAGTGCAGAAACGTAAACAGACAGCGCAAAGTGTGATCGTCTTTCCTTTTGACTTTGTGTTGCTAATGGACAGAAAATTAAGGGTTATACGAAAATTTGCTTGTGCAATTTAGTCATAATGATAAGTCCGTCTACTTCCCAATGTGCTCTCGAGTGCGGACAATGTACTCCCAAAAACTGATAAATAAGACGAGTCGTTTCATATATCTCAGTTAATCGCAAAGCATATGCCTACATACTGTCCTGCAAAGTTTACAGTGCAGAGTTTCCTTGCGAAATCTACCTGCGGGATCCTTATAATCAAGACGCTGTTCAACAAGCAATTGATAGTGTTTACGATTTCGTTCCGGCTCAACTTATCCATAAACCTGAAGCAGACGTCACAGGCACTTGGCGAGGAGGACCTTAAGGGGTATCCATCAGCAGTTGGCAGGTGTAAACGCGGATCCGATGGCGTACAGGAGGACTCAGATAAGTCAAAATTTTGGTTACGTTGTAAATTTCTTATTTATATTAGATTCAGGCATTAGCAGTTTCTTGTCATAACTCTTGTTAGGATTTCAGTATAGTATATTCCGTGGAAAATTCATGAGGTTAAAGTTGGTAAACCTTGATAGATATATTTTCTCCATTGTAACTTGTAGTGGTTACAGGAAGCGGGGTTTTTGCGCGTGGGGGTGCACGTAAAAGTAAGTAAAAAGGGTCGAAATTTTTATAATTTGCTTCTGGGTTTTTCTTCCCTCGCCGAGGACGGGGAAGGATGCGCATCCTCATCTGCTACTCGTGCTAAAGAATAGGGGATAAACGACAAAGACGACACGGATATTCACAAACCCCTCTTCCATCCAACCTTAGAGTACTCAGTATCCTTTCTGTTATAACTAAGAAATTAGGCCAACCGAATAAATCAATTCATGTATATTATATTTTTTTTGGGAATTAATTTTCAGCATTTTAGCTAGGCCGGTGTATATGAAACACCTCGTTTGTATTATTGTCATTATAATATCTAGTTAGCGAATTTAAATATTTGAAACCCTTCAGGCATAAATAGTTTTGTATAAGGTATAAGAGAGAGCCATCAGATGTATTACATCCCTTTTGAATATTGAATTGTTCATGATAATTGGTGCATTTTCTTATTCAGTTGAAACAATGATGAGTCAGTAAACTCTCACTCCTCTTCCTCCCTCCCGCGCTCTTCCTCTCTCATAGTAGGGCGGCTACAGCGTTGGGTGGGCCTCCCCTTTCGATGGGTTGAGACCTCCGCAAGTTTTTTTTCTTTCTCTTCCAGGAATTGTAGGGTATCCAGAAACATCCGGGCCACCAGGATACAGGGGTGGTTGGGGCATGGCCTACAAAGGGGAAGTCGACACCACCTGACTTCCCTCGACGCGAGCACGTAGGGACGCGGACCCTCTGCCACCAGGTCCGCCCTCTTCCCTCTTTTCCCCTTTTTGTATTTTCATTTTTTTAGTTTTTCCTGTTTTTTTTTAATTTTTCTCTTGCAGGTTTTCTTCTTTTTCCTTTTCCCTTTCCCAAGACTTCCCCTTCTTTTCCCAACCATTCGCGGCATGATTTTTTTTTTCTGTTTGCGGGGATTACGGAGCAGGCGGCGGCTTTTGGGTTAACCCATCCCACACTCTCCGCGAAGCCTAGCCGCTCCAGCATGCCGCTCCGCCTTCGTGCCTGTCTCCGCGTGCCTCTGGGCTAGCTCAGCCTAGAGCATGAGGCTCGTTTGAGTCCTCCGCTCTGGCCTTCACGGCCGTGAGCTAGCCCAGGGCACATTCCATCTTCAGCTGGTTCTTGCAGCCACTTCAGGCTGCCTTTTTGGGCAGCCTTCTTCCCTCCCATACGCAACACTGCGTGTAGAGACTGCGGATGGGAATATAACAACCACTCTACTGGCTTCAAAAACAAAGGTTGCACCCATCACTCTGCCACGATTGGAGCTTAATGGAGCAGTTCTTCTTGCACGGCTAATCCAGATAACTATCAAGGACACGCAGTTGTCTGATGTCACCATCTTTGCTTGGACGGACTCGACGATTACCCTGCAATGGATCCGAAGTCATCCAACAAAATGGAAAACCTTTGTGGCAAATCGTGTCGCCGAGATCCAGGAGACACTGCTTCTTAGCTGCTGGCATCATGTTAGCACTAAAGACAATCCGGCAGACGTAGCATCCAGAGGATGTACAGCAGAGAGCTTAAGCCAAAGCAAGCTATGGTGGAATGGACCGGATTAGTTAGTGCAGCCTTCTACAACAGGGCCACAATTGACAGTGCCTGGAGTCCAGACCGATTAGGAGGCAAAGAAACAAGTTTCGTTCGTCGGAACCACAGAACCCACAGATGAGTTTCTTCAGAAGTATTCGTCATTTAGAAAACTACTGCATGTTACTGCGACAATGTTGCGTTTTGTGCACAATTGCCGGAACCCTGATGCCAAAAGATCAGGTTGGCTTGCAACTTTGGAGTTGCAAGAAGCGAAACACCCCATTTTAAGGCTCGTTCAAAAATCAGCCTTTGCGCAGAATATCTTGCAACTCACCAAGAATCAGCCCCTCAGCAAGGGAAGTCGTTTGCTGAATCTAAACCCTATATTGTTTGAGGATGGGTTGATTCGTGAAGGTGGTCGATTGGACAATGCAATAATGCCTTATTCTAGACGGCATCCAATCATTTTGCCACCAAAGTACCATGTCACAACATTATTGTCAACAAAATTCATTTGGATACAATGCATGGTGGACCTATGTTGACGTTGAATGTTAATCGAGACGAGTATTGGATTTTAGACACCAAACGAGCAATAACAAAGCAAATATACAAGGGTGTAGTGTGTGCTCGACATCGACGGCTGACAAGAAGTCAACTCATGGGTAATCTCCCAGCACCCCGAGTGAATGTTACGAAGCCTTTCACTCATGTGGGTCTAGACTACGCTGAGCCTATTTTATTGAAAACGTCTCCACACAGATGTACAAGGAAGTACAAGGGATATATTTGCATATTCGTTTGCATGGCGACCACTTGGAACTAGTCTCCGATCTGACTTCGGCAGCCTTCATAGCAGCTATCAAAAGGTTTGTTGCGAGAAGAGGGCTTTGCACCGATATTTATTTCGACTGCGGGTCTAACTTCGTGGGAGGAAAAAATCAGTTGGACAAAGAGCTAGCGGCAGCAATAAAGGAGAATAGCAGCTGTTGAATGTTGTCTTCAATACATCCTCTGATCTGGAAGAGATAAAGGTACCACAGAGAAAAACCATCTAAATAAATACTGAATACTTATCTGACATCACCGCATCATATATTTCACGTTCAACGAAAATAAATTCTTGTATATCTAGAAATGAAAAGAAAAGTTAAACTTTAAATTTGTATACAAATTTTTGTCAGATTAGTTTGTAAAACTGGAAAACCCAATAGTCATGCAAGACTCACATTGAACACGAAATTAGCAACGACAAAAAAGGCAACAAAACATTGAATATTTAACAATCAATATTATATTAAAACTTACTTACCACAATATTATTTAGGCACAAACTAATGCACATAAAACGTCACTGACATTTTTAAAACGATCAAAACAATCGAAGAAGTCGCTGAATATCGAACACGTCAGAAAATTCCGAATTTGGGCTGAATATCGAATTTTCAATAATAACCCCTAAAATTGCATTGTAACTTAACGAACACAAAAAAAGGGATAGCATATTTCGAAGGGGTATGTAGAGTATATGTAGTTGAGAAAAAATAACTGAAATACAGAATTTCTAAAATCGTATGTGGTAGAATATGAATTCAGTTATATTTAAAATTAGAATTTGACCAAATAAGGAAAAATCTGAGCTCTAAAAGGAAGAAGGAGAACCTATTCGGGGGTCCTCCAATTATTTTGAAGGAAAGGAAAATTATTATTAGATTCGAAATCAAGCAGTTCGGTAGTAAGCTTTGAAATTTTTAGAAATCAATTCGAAATCAAAATCATTTATAGCGTATTCGAGTCGTATACTCGAAATCTGCCTTCCGGTCGAGCAACTCCCGGGTAGAGCAACTCTCGCGCAGAGCAACTCTTGGGCAGAGCAACTCTCAGACAAATCAACTCTCTGGCAGGGCAACTCTCAAGCAGAGCAACTCTTGGGCAGAGCAGAAATGTGCTCGACTTTTTCCTTCATGTTCAGATGACACAGCTGTCAATTTAACAAAATCCCCATGAACATGTGGATTTTTTATTCAAAGTAGTAGCAATTTCTTCTTTCGCTTGAGGATGAGGAGGAGAACAATTCCAATGCAACCAATATCTTTTTCTCATATTTGCTTATAATTGTAAATTTGTTTATAATTGTAAAAACGTGAACTTTTGCTTTTCTAGTATCAAATGTCAAAATTTATTCCAGACACTTTATCAAATACACAATCGTAAATAAAGTACAAATCTGCATTTCATTTCCAGAGTCAAAAAAGTGCTCTTTTTGATCGCTCGTCGAGCACATTATGGTACTACTCAAATGCGCTGTTTTGCTCGCTCAATGAGCGAGCGACCAACTCGAATTCGCATTTTTGCCCACTCGACGAGCGAGCAACCGACTCGAATTCGTATTTTTGCTCGCCCGCTGAGGGGGTGAGGAACTCGAATACGATTTTGTTCGATTTCTGCTCCGAGAGTACTTTGTGAGCAGAAACGACGGACGACTCGAATACGCTATTAGTGAAGTCGTCGAAATCAATAACTTTTGAATTTACATCTTTTTATTCTTGCATGGCCAAATCGGGGTTTTCAATTATAGCATAGATAACATTGGAGTGATGAAATTGGATATTGTGTGAAATTATTATAAACATTTGAATTGGTGAATAAACTTGTTAAGTTTCGATTTTGTTTTCCATGAACTGGATTTAAATCATCATCGTAATTCTAATAAAGTTAAAAGGAACATCTAGACGTGACAAGTTTGGCTGAGTTGTTGTGTGCTGTGCTTGCGTACAGAAGAGAGTGAGTTCAAATCTCCTAGTGGAAAACTTTTTTCTTATATTGAAACTTTTTTGTGTATTTCATTTGAGATAATTTGATAGACAGAAAATTTGAACTCTCGAAAAATATTTTTAGTTGATTTTAAAGAACCCAGTTTGCTATAAAACAGCAGCGGAATTGAGGAAATGCCTGCGTTGAAAGGAATAACCTGGCACTTCAACCCACCTGCAACTCCGCACTTCGGTGGACTGTGGGAGGCGGGCGTGAAGTCGGTGAAGCACCACCTGCGACGGACTATAGCCAATACGATGTGTACATATGAAGAGTTAGCTACTGTCCTCGCACAAGTGGAAGCATGCCTAAATTCACGTCCGCTATGCCCCATTGGTAACAACGTTGAAGACTTGGAGGTATTAACCCCAGCTCACTTTCTAATTGGTCAGCCTGCAAACGCAATACCAGAGACTGATAAGCTGGATGCAACCCCAACACAGCGTTGGAAGTATGTGCAAACACTCGGCCAACAGTTCTGG
>QYTT01087345.1:17761-39884 GCA_006980735.1 Dasypogon diadema | reverse complement strand
ATTCAATTATCTTTCTTCACCTGAATGTTATAGGAAAGATCAGCAAATTAGGCTAATGGATTCTATCAGTGGCAGACTAAAACTTCGCTCAGGTAGGAACAACCACCTAACCAGGCTAAGTGAACATCTATTGGAGTACATTTAACAAATCTTGCCTTCATTAATTGAAGCAATAAAGATATGGGCATCTTGCTTCATGTAGTGCAATAAATCTATTATCGAGTTGAAAATTGCTGAGGGAGGCAGATTTGAATAGATTCTGTTCTGAGTCTTCCTTAACTTGAGTCTTCCCTGATTGCGTTTTTCAAGATCTAGCTTCCAACTAACAACGTTCTTGACAGGAAATAATAACAGTTTTAGAAAGATATACAGACTTAGCGAGGATGATGGGGGCTTTTAAGAAGGCTGACTGCTAAACATCGTCCACTTCTAGGACAAATCTTTTACTGATGCGAAAGCGGAAGCCTACGAAATTCTGTTGGTATTATCGTTCCATGGAGCGAGCTACAAGCAGAAGACTTTGCCCAAGAAATTCCTGATCTCATTTCACTCAAAGTCCACTGTTATGTAGTAGCAAAAATTGTAGATAAAGAAAAAAAATAGACCCGAGCATTTAAATTATTCCGCATACTTACTATTGCATTTTATTCTCAGCATTCGAGTTAATTAGGAATTTTTCACAAACCGGTAGTGATACTTATTCTTCCTTTCTAACTTTGTTCCGTGGAATACTGCAGGGTTCAATTTCGGGACCTTTTCTTTTTAGCTGATAAATTGCTACACTTAGACAGAATATTAAAATGTGCTTTGCATAAGGCCAGGCGATCTTCATTCTTAAGCCTAGGCGTAGGCGGAATAAAGGCTACTCGTAAAGCTTAAAGGTAAGCGTGTGGAAAGGCTGGTAGATACTAATTCCAAAAAGAACGTTCTTAGGGAACATTCGGTGGATTCTTTGCAGCGTGCAGTATTTTTGTACACTTTAAGAGTAATTGCCTGGGATCTACGAAAACCACTCTCATGGTAATTTTGTAGCTGCATTTCTGAAGAATTGGTCTCTGGAACCAATGGAATAAAGAAGTAAGGCGGGAGCATGCGTTAGGATTAGTTTAGCTGGAACAGACATCTCATTATCTGACACGCCGTTCTTCTTCTATTTTGAGTCGCGATTTCTCTATCTACGTTCTGAAAGAGATGCGCGGTTTCAAAGCTTTCCCAAAGGCGAATGTCCTTCTTCCACGGAAGTGTGCTTTAATACCTTGGTTATTCGTATAGGGTTCGGTGTACGCTACTGAGGTATGGACGTAGTATAAATTTTCGAAAGTCTTTGCCATCTTGAAGATGATAATAATAATTGTAATGCTATCTGTTATCTGGGCTTGATGGCTCTTGGTTGTTACCTATATCTATCTTTTGATCGGCTAATAGGTGAGTCTAGGGTGGCTGCAGACAAGAGAATTAATAAAAATGAGAGAGCTGATCCATGGTAAGGTCGAACTCCTCACTCTCGCCCTTCCGCACTCACAACCCGAATTAAAAATTTATTTGGCTTCGATTATCCTGCCAAAGAGTAGATTGACCAACTTAACCGTCTTTTTTAGAAGTGCAGTCCAGTCTAGAAGGCTAGGGGAGAAGAGATTGCAGACCGAAGGTGAACATTCCAATGGGTAAAAAACAACTTGGACAACCTTGCAAAGACTTACATGACGAGCAAACCGTTCCGTTGAGGGAAAAAACAAATCATATACTCTTTATGTAACTCTCTAAACTTTGTCGCATTTAGAGCAAATCTCTGTCTTTGGCGCTCCCATTCTGCTATTGGAACGGTTGGAAGATGTTTCACATTGGATCATACTAAACTTCACTATCAGAGCGGGTATACCAGGAAGTTTATCACAGCGTGTATTAAAAACTACTACCGCCACTCTATACAAGATTAATATATAACCTTATTTTCTATCCATTATCATTTTTTTTGTTTTGTGTACACACACATGTCCTTACTGCTTCTAAGATGCATGGAAGGAAACAGATTTCTCTGGTATTCAGCACAAGGCTTGGGATGACAAAATATTATTTACTACCATGCTATAAGGAAAAAAATACAGCCATTAACATAAAAACGATTCGACCTTAAACATAGCAATCAGTGCGCACAAAATTCTTAAATATCCACCCGGAGGCGGCACTGAAAACCCATTTAAATATTTCAACATGATTTCCATCCAAGAGAAACCCATGTGCAAAAGATTTGATGACTGACATTGTTGCAGCAAGCCTCACTCTGTGTATCAAGCGCAAATCTTGCAGCAATATCGAAATCGAAATAACCGAGGAAAACGACAAAAAATGGCAATCAACTGTCGATCAGATCAAATCACTTCGATAGGTCATAAAATGGAAGAAAAACATGTCTTCCGGTCCACTAACCAACCGTTCCGTTTGGCCAGGCGATGAGGTAGCGCGCTAAGGTCTTTGCAGAGGTAAAAAATGCAACGCAACTGGTTTCGCAAAAATCTCAACCAGCAAAAACTCGTTTCACTGCAGATTTCAATCGCAGGAAAAGATCGAATAATGAGCAAACGTAAAAAGCCGGCAGAAACAGAACATTTAGCGATCGCGATGAGCGATAAGTGGCCATAGAACTTCGGTCGGTAAACAGAAAAACCGCAAAACATCCTCGAACTGATTTTTTACCGCTCGCACTCCCGCAGGCGACCGCAATCGCCCCAATCGCTTTATTTTGTATTAATTTGCGATATTAAATGGATTTTGCCTGTTCGGTTTGTTTCGACATTTGTGAAACGTTAAAGACAGCTAGCCACAGGCGCTGGCGCTGAAGTACGGCTGCCGCTGAAAAATCTCGCGATGAGGATTATCGTAGGTCAAGATTCAAATGGCACGCGGGGCAACATACCCAGACGCAGACTGGCGGCAAATGAGCACAGTTTTCGCAACTTCCTCAGCCGCAAAAATTGCTCAAAATCGCCAACATGGACTGCGGCCATTAGTTTCAAAACGGCTGAAATCTCCGGCGGGCGCTGGCTCGCACTAATAATGGAGCACTTACAGAAAATTCTCACAAGAGGTGCAAACGTGACCTTTTGAAATTTTTGGGAATCTGGGGCATGCCACGAACCCTTTTTCCCACGCAAAGTGAGATCATCTTTCGAGCACCACTAGGCACCTCGCACTTGTTGGTTGCTGTTACTTACGTCACCGACATGTTGCTGGTCGAGGCCGGTGTTATTTATTAGCCACTCAAGTGCATGTTTTGCTGCACGGTTCATTGGCAGTGCGTGATGCAGGTTAGTTTCCACGCTTTCCTCCGTATTGCACTGGGCCAGGTCGCCCCGAAGAGCCATTTGACCTCGTTTTTCGAGATGATTGAAATTTAACACTTCCAGAGGGGGTGGAAGTGTGAGAAAAATCAATCATGACTAATTAGGGGGCAAATTTCCTGCATTGCACTCGGTCCAATCGTGTTCGACTTTGGACGGTGTTGCAAGCGCAATTGAATTCAAAATCAAAACCGTTTCGAGCTTAATGATTTCCTGTGCCGTGGTGGAAGGAATCAGTCATTTAATGAATATTAATTTGAAAATTTTCCATCAAATTAAAGTTATTTCTGTATCTAACGAAGCCGTGATAACGGCAAATTGGTTCAAGAGTGAAGGCCGCTAATGTAGGAGTATTTACGCACTAGAAAGTAAGGAAGTGCACTGTGCAGTGCCAGTGCCAGTTCAGAAAGTGGCACAGGATGGATAATGAATTTAAATGAAATTTGCCCGAGATGTATAATATGTAAATAATCATAATTTCGCGAAATTGTGTTGTAATTAGTGCTGTAATTACCAACCAAAGAGTAATAAATTGATTAATACTAACCGGGGCAATCTGGGATTTTACTCAAGATTTGCTCCCAAGTATGCCACAGCTGAGTTGAATTTCATTTTGTAATTTCGAAAGGTCATTTGGATGCGACAGGCTTACTGAACCATGATATCGCCACAAATGTAATAGTTCTATTCCAGTATTGATACAAGTGTTAATAGTCTAAAGATATTGTTCTTTTGGTTCTTTTCAAATTGTGTCTGGAGATTTATTGGGTATACATCAAGTAAACTGTGGGAGAATAGTAAAAGGAGTTTGAATAGCGTTGGGCAGTTCCGGTAAAAATTATATAAAAATACCTGAAACTACAGACGGAATGAATCATATCAAATAAAAATTTTACCAGAATTTTGAGTTTAGTTGATGGAACACACATTCCAATGAAATCTCTTGGAAGGAAAAGGATAGCTTCTAATAAACACTCAATTGATGTCTGACGCTGAGTCTTTGGATATAAATGCAAAGCATTTATCAATACGATATTAACATTCAAGTACTTATTAATCATTCATTTTATTTAGGTGGCCGGAATCAATTCTGTAGCAGACTGTTTTTAATTTCTGAGACTTACAAACAAGAAGATTTTGGCTTCTTTCCAGAAAAATCATACAGCTTTGGTTGTTGATTCGACACAATTGGCCCTGCCAAAGGCCATCGTCGAGTGATGCGATCATGCGTACTCCAATTGAGTTAACCGCATTGGGGAGCACTTTAACCTAGATGTGTCCAAGAATGTACTTAAGAACCGTTTTCGTATGGTTTTGTGGCCCTTTGAATAGTGTTGGTTTTTGGTTGTCTTTGTTTCTTTGTTGGTTTGGTCCTGCTATCACACATTTGCTTGCTAACATTATTAACTATTTTCCTTTTTCACCTGTCCTATCTGTTTGGTTAACTTATTATCGATTACTTATCTGCATGCTTGTTGGAGTGCCTAGCCTTTACATATTTCTTTGATAGGTAAATTGTTCTTGGCTCCACGCTGAGAAATGAGCCTTCTGGGCTAGAAGGGAACCTCATTATTATTATAAACAATAACATTTCCTTGAGAGTCAGCAAGTGATCTAAATGAGTATTGTCGTCTTTAAAACTGCGAATTGAAGAAGAGCAGAAAGAGATTAAACAATAATATGGAACCCTGCGGCACGCCGACATTAATATTATAACTGTTAGAGATAAAATCATCCAATTTAAATGCATCAGGCGGTTAGGAAAAACACTTCCACTTCAGGCAGGAAAAGAATGGGCAGCATCAAATGCTGGGAACTTGGATAAAAGGTCGCCAACGCCCTCGCGTCGCCCCGTTCTGTCTTTCCTTAAGACTTTCTCGTTTTTCAGAAGAAAGCAGAAAGACCCTGGATAGACTTCACACATCTGAGGAAGTAATATTCGCCACAAAGGAGCTGCAACGTCATACCATGCTGGATTACAGTTAGATGAGAGGGTCTGTTCTGCGTCTGATTCCAAATAATAGGTACCTACAAGGGGTGAGGATATGAAGGTTATTAATCCTGTGAAATATGGACTACAAAATCGCCTGTAAAATATTAGGGACGATACTTGATTCAATGATTGTCTCAGCAAAGCAGCGAAAGTGGCTGGGAGAAGGCTTCCGACGGTGTCCTCCACGATCATCTTCTGGCTGCTCTCAAGTTGTTTAGGTTCTCCCAAGAGAGAGAGACTCTGCTTTCTGATAAAGTATTAGGGACAGGTTCTGTTTCCTATCCCGTTTCGTCGGGTATCAGTCAGAGCTGCCCTTTGTCAGACATACTATAAGACTTTACTCTGGAGCCGTTATTGGTAAATCTTTGTGGGCCATTGAGGGAGTATTCGATTCGTCTACTGTATGCTAATATAAAACTTCTTATATAGGGGTATACGAACAATCTGGTAATTTTGCATACCGAACAACAAGGCTTTCCCAATATCTCGGGAGGTTTTTAAGCATTACCGCCGGTTTGGGTTTCGGCCCAAATTATGAAAATTCAAAGCTCTTTTGGAGGTTCCACTGTGGTCACATCTATACATCGTCCTTTTCTTAGGAATTTCAGTATATATTTTCAAAATTCTTAGTGGGACAACATCAATTGTGTCAGCTCTGTGTCTTTTCATTAGATTAGTTAGAGCCACGTTTCTTTGGTTTTTGCAACAAACATTAATATTTATATACCTAAAAAAATGCCTTCAGATTCTCACGCAATTTCAATTCTCAGTTTTCCAAAACCACTTTAATTCCGTTTTCTTCAGTAATGCTCGTTTTTGAACACCCCGAAATGGAGTGAATGCAATTTGATTTGAGTAATTCGAAAAGCTATTAAATAGAATAACCTTATCCTGTGTCAGGCGGTGCCAGTAAAAATTCAATTAACAAAGTAATCTGCTACTGCAATCTTTATCTAGTCTTGTCGGGCACATAAAATCCAAGCGTTAATGCAAGGAACCGGTCTTTCTCATCTGTGCAATCAAAGAATCATTACGAAATCGGATTTTCTCACTTTAATCTGCCGGTCTTGTGAAATCTCAGTTTTGGCAATAGCGGTTTAAAACACAAAACGGCATACGCATGTGAAACTACCTTCGAACTTCGCGTATGAATTAATCGCGTTTTTGCTTAAACCCGCCAGCGGTATACCAATTAATGCCAGTTACACTTTCGTTTTTTGTCTCGTATTTTATGTTAATTCTGAAATATTAGCATCTGTCAAACAAATTGAAAGTTCAAAACTAGACAATAATTGGTAACCGGATAAAAATGGATCATGATCACTCTACTATTGCGTCACGATCAGGGGTATACGCATTTGGATTGATGATTTGCTCATTCACGTTAAGGCAGCAAGATACATACCTACTCTGACGAAAAGATCCAAATTTAGTTCAATATGCATCAATTTTCACAAAAGATCAACAAATTCGTGCCCTGAAAGATACAAAACCCAAAAAAGATTCGCACTCATTCATCAACAGTCGCGTAAAATTACGTAAGTTTTCTGAGTATGACTGCCTGCCCCGCCATATTCAAAACAATGCAAAAAGGCGGCAAGCGTTGTAAATAAAACACGACTTCGGGCCCTCCCAAAAAAAATCCAATGTCTGTTGCAGAAATCAAAACAAGCAGCAACAACTTCAAGCTTTTCACATCGCCGAACTTAAACTTCATTTGTTAATGCCCTCATTAAAGATTGCGGCGATAAAAAACAAAACATGAATAAAAATTGCCTTCTGCATCCCATTCACTCTCTTTTATAAAACCTTCTGGCCTCTCTGTTTTTTCCGCACCGCCACTGCCCAAATATGTAATTTCGCTTTCTGTTGCGGAATTCAAAATTTGCACATTTTCATTGCCGTCGCGGGTGTCCGCCCAAAATTTTTGTTTCTTTTTTTTCCTCCGTTATTTTGGTATTACCTGTCCGCTTGTCGACATTGTGGCTGCCAAGCCGCATGATCCGTAGCATGTACAGCGACATTGCGATGAGTGAAAGTTCGCCTGATTTTGTCTCGCCAATTTTTCACCCGTTTTTTTTCAAGTCTGAGATCGCATTCGCAACTGGGGTTCGGCTCGATCAAATCTGTCGCTGAAAAATTTCCGATCCAATCAAGTGAATTTGACCTTTTAACGAGCGATTTTCGGTAGTCGCAATTCGCAATTACCGTTTTCCTTTGTGGCCCCATTCAACGGATCAGCACCGTGGTACCGCATGTGTGAAGTAGCCGCACTTAGCGCACCCAAGCCGCTTTACCATTACACCGAGACTGGTTATTTTGTAACCGAAACGGCGAAACGATCATTTGCGCACTTGAATCTGTTTTTGCGCATGGAACTCAATTTTTAACTGCTTGGGCACCCACTTGATGCCTCGAGCATGGCATGTCTTACATTTGGCCACTTTTTTTTTATCATGTTCACTTGTAAATGAGGAGGAAAAGGATGTCATGGTGGCAGCTGAAGTTGTGATTATTCAATATATGCCGCTTGTGCTCGATATTATGTCACTGGTTTTGGAACACGTTCCGGGAAATTGTATTTTCGTAAAATGTAAGTTAGCAGGGCCTGATGTGGTTTTACTTATGCAGTTCAAGAGTTTTCTCGAGGAAACACGTTTGCATTCATAACATGCATGTAACAATAATTGCTGGTCCAGTAACTTGGGGCTCAATAAATTTTGTTACAATTTTAAGTTACTTCAACCCAAAAGTCTCAGCGATCAAGTTAGAAATTCAGAAGGGGTGAAAAGCGATCACATTTCAACCACCAGCAGAATAGACTGAATAGACTAGTGGGAAATGAAGGATAAAAATATACAAATTTCAGCTATTGTGTCTTCTCTATATCCATGCACTTGCGATACGAGCCCAATACCGGCCAAAAATAATAGAAATCTGACGCTGCTTCGATTTTGACTTAGGAAAACAAGGAATGCAAACATTAGGTTAGGTAAGTTTAGGTAGATGCGGTGACACCCAGAAACAAATTCGGCCTCACTTAAACTTGAAAAATGGTCCATCGTCAACATAGAACCTCAACTAAAAAGACCCTTATAAGACAAATAAGCAGGGAAAACTAGAACGAGCCACAGGAATTTATGAATCTTGCCATTTCACTTAATTTCTTGTCTGCTAGCTCCCACAGTGAGGCGAAGACTATTTACCTAGTGCGCTTTGCTTTGATCCGGTCAGATCAGGGCATTCGCAGAAAAGGTCTTTAATTCTTTCCACCTACTGCCTCGCCGATACAGTTTTTGCAGAAATCGTGGAAAGGAGCACCTGTGTACCAAAAATACAATGCTCTGTCTTCTATACGCCTCTTTCTAAGCAACCTGGCATCCCGGGTTACAGCGGCTTCATTGCTTAGAAAGAGGCGACCTTGAAACAGTCCCCTAAAAACGAAACGCAAAGACGACGGCAGGCGCAACTAAATCATATATGAATCAAATGGTTTAATAGCAGTTTGACTGTCAATGAATTCGTAGATTCCGATCCGGCTCGAAGGACCAATAGAGTAAACATTTTCATTTTCAACACACTGAAGTAGGTTAAAATTGATTTTCTGAAACATTTATTAGGCTCGAAAAATGTAAATCTCAAATAATGGTGAATTTTTTGAAGCATTTATTTTAGCGATCTTCAAAATTATTGACACGAAAAAAGCCAGGCGTTGCAGTCGAACCAGCAACCTCCTGAGTTCCGGCCGGGTGCACCCTGGAGGGTAGCAAATATCAAATCGCTATTAAACTTTTTGTAGCATGTAGCTGCGAACCTGAGAAGCATGGACCATATGTATTAGAATGGAAAGTCCCTGTAAATCCATAGATAAAAACGACAAATAGTGGGGCTCCTAGACAGTTATTTTCAGATATTCTAGCAGGCTTAGATGGCTTAAGAACGGGTCCAAATTGACAGCTATAGAATGCCCAAAGTTGCTGGAAAATGTCTAATACTATGGCTCTATGATGGGATTATCGTACATAGCATATCCTTAACTAACCAGGATTTCCTCAAAACATAACTTTTCGTGAGATTTAATCGTAGGGGTGGGTAAGATCTTACAAGAGTCAGCATAACGAATGATGGTGATGATTGTTCAGACAGTTCCACTGCTGTGGACGCACTGGTCAGAGATTGAAGAATTCGATCCATATTTTGATTTTTTTTTAAATCCTAATATGAATCATCTTATGAAGGCAAGTACGGGATACCGCGTTTATGAGATCGCTGAATCTTGCTGATCGAAACACAATGCATTTTTCGCAATAGTTACTTTGTTTTTAAAAGCCGCTTTCATTTGTGCTTGTTTGCGATTTCGGACGATTTAATCTAAAGATTGGGAGGCTAAGGGAATTGATTCATAATTTTTAGGTTCAAGCTAACAAATTCTGTGTAGTTTCTGTACAGTCTGCATCATTGCTAGAAGCTCTACAAGCTGATGATCTTATTTATGGTTTGTGAAAATGTTAACAAAAAAAATATATACAAAGATTTGAAAATGTTTGAGACTCTGTCTACTACAGAGTTTTAGATAAAGAGAAGAAATGTAAGCAAGGACGGGATGTGATCGGCACCCAGACGAAATTTAAGGCAACTCCCGCGCTCTAGGCTCAAAATGTCTCACTATACTAAAGTTAGGACCTACCAGATAAGTTCATAGGGGGCACGGGAATCCTGCAAAAAGGAGTAGAAAGCTTTTTTTTATTTTTTTAAGGTATTGCCTCAGGGGAAAACCCTATAATGCACAGCTTTAGGCGGATGGAAATTAGGGAAGAGGATAGTAGGAAATTTTAACCTGACAAATGTTGCAATTTCTGGCATGAAATTATAACTGGGGACGTGCGCCTCAGCCCACTCGGCGCCACCGGCGTGCAGAGAATGCCGGCGAAATGCACCAACGACATCGACCGATAACTCTTTTCGGTTGACGGTATATTCTGTAGCATCAGACGGGCCAAGACCAAGTACCGGTGCTTCCACTAAGACCTGCTGTTTGGGGGAAAGGTCCACCCGTTCACCCATGGCAGCAATCGGCGGAAACAGTGTGGTATTCATTTTGACAAGGCGTTCAAACAGAACGCACCGTACGCCTGCCTGTGGTTTGCTCGAGACTTGAAGACAATAAAGGCATACCAGACTCAGGTATTGGAACCCATTCGACGATAACCAAACAGAACTTGCGGGCGGTACCTTAAAAATATCCAAAATGGTGTAGTTTTGTGTGTGAGTTTCTACCAATGCGAACAATGACGAAAATAAATGGATTCCAATTTCCATCATGACCAAAGGGCTTGCCGCCATCCGACCCTATTACCTAGTGCCTGATGTTAACTCGACTGCTGTGTTTACGAAAGTATGATGATTACGATAGGAGGGAAGATACGCAATTGTAGACCAAGTGGTCAGTATACTGGTCATTGTTAACAGTATGGTCACAGTCACAATTCTCCCGTTAACTAGACTTTCACCTCAATACAAAACGCAGTCTGATCCACAAATCGACTATCTACAGGGATGCGTCCACAAATTTGTGGTTAAAGGGTGGTTGCGTTACTCAATTTGAACTCTGCTGTATCGCCACTATAACATATCGATGGACTTTCATTTGTTTCAGCTTTTTGTGTTCCAGAAAAATTCAAAAGACCTTTTGTTACAAGATGATATCATCAGGTATCGATACTTTGGAGCACCGATGTTGTGTTAATTGTTCTTTGCTCTTTTGTCGGTAGCTGCGTTTACACTGTTTAGATCGGAATTCTTTACCGAAATTCTTATACAAATCCTAGCGTAAGTGCTTTGCATGGAAGGATATCCCATGACCATTATCATAAAAAATAATCTAAAAAGTCAACCGTTATAGTGTCTGAATTCTCATCCAACTATTGCCCTACAAATGACACACTTTCCTTAAAGAATGATTGAAAATGAACGCGAAACTTGAAAACTAGCAGATCTATGTCAACATGTTTCAGCAACATTTTCTTCAAACTACATATTTTCACTTTCGCTTTCATTATTTTCAACTTTCTCGTCCATTCAACCATTCTGCTTCCGTTTCACGCAATCTTTCATTGTTTTATTTGCGGCAACACCAAAAATTCTGAATGAAAGCGAAACATTGCGCATCGGCACAAATATGCTCCGCTTGACTGCAGCTGAATGCAATGAAAACAAGAAATGACGGCATCGCCATCATCATCAGAACAAAATCAAGCCACCGGTGTTGTGCTGGTGCTGGCAGAGCCGAACGAATCAAACAATCTGGTTACGGTGGTGGCAAAAGCAACAAAAATTGAGATTAATCGGTCAAGGATTACTTTTGCGTGTACACAGCTCCGATTTGTTCTGAAAGTTTGTGGCGGTTATATCACACAATGCGGCTTGACACTGCCGCCGACTGGTGTTCCACTCGTGCATTTTTATGCATGCGGCAGGAGGTGGTGCATCACCAGCCCCACAAGTGCCGATTTTGGGGTGCCCCTAAATTCGCTGTTCTGATGATGCTCTGATCCACGCAGTGAAGAACTTGAAATGCACTCGCCGCGCCAATTGAAACAGAATTTGCAGCAGGAAAATAGGTGAGCAGCCGCTTAAAGGTCGTGGGAGCGGAAAACGCGAAAAAATCGATTGGGTGGAGTGGAGATTTTAATGGCAATTATTTAATCGTTTAATGCGAATGTCATGTTGGTTGGTTGGACGTCGGAGTCGGACGGACACATGCAACTTCGCAAGTCGTTCAAGTCACAAGTGGTTCAGCGCAGCCCCAGCCACTGCGAACCGTGCGTTAGATAGAAGCTAATTGAGTGAGAACAAGTGTATGTGACGAGTGCTCGCCTTCGGCTATTCTATTGCACACTTCACACCCCCCAATTGCGTCTCGCAACGACTGTGCGTTCCGAAGTTACGCTGATTGCAACTAGAATGCACTTGGATTACTTCAGCAGCAATTACGGGTCGTTTACATCAGTTCTGTGGTTTAAGGGCAAATGCAATTTGTTTGCAATCATAGTAACGCCCCCAAACCCCTAGGGCATGGTGCGGCAAATGAGTACTTACGATTTAATTTGTTTTCTGAGCCACGTCTAGTGGAGCAAATCTGTACTGAGGCTGCTTTTTGGGGGGATTTAAAACAAAATATTTTCGGCATGTGGGGATCTACCAAGAAACGTGCTCCCCAGCGCGGAAGTTGAACTCGTTTGGCAGAATTTGGCACACGGATACTCACGTTGTGAACGTGACACTAGACTGCAAATCGACGAGTTATAAATATTTGACCTCAATTCTTTCGAATTCCTTTCTAAGATGCTATTTCTGTGTTCTTTACCTGGTGAACGGAATGTGATCGAAATAAAACGCTCGAAATAGTTGCATTTTTGCCACAAAACTTTATGTGATGATTTACACTAAAGCGGTAGGTACTAAAAACTTTTTTTTATATTCATATCAGGTGTATGAGAACTTAAGAGTAAAATATCCACTCCTGGATCAATTTCTTAAGTACAAACAGCTGTACACCATAACGCAATCCTGTACTTTATCCTTTCCACGTAAGCACTTCCGCTTATGACTGAATACACTTTCTTTCCACTTAAATCGACCTGTTTCGAATCCACTCAAACACTCCTTAATTTTAATTTTCTACCACAACTCCATAATTAACAAATTAACCCGGCCTGTACGCCAACGAATGACAAGCTATTCTCGTCCAAAGGGTGCTTTCCTCTAGGGTGTGATTTTTTTTTAAAGTTCATCCCTTTTTTAAGTGTCCGGAAAACATCAAAACTCAATTAGGTCCATGAAACTGGTTTCCTTTTCCAAACCCGAAACACTAAATATTCTTAAAAATTGCGGTAAAGAGTTTTTTGAAGATTTATATGTGAGGGATTTATATTTATGACAGACCTGTGGCCTGTCCACAGCTCCACACGAACATTCTTATTGGAAACTAAGAGGAACTAGTTTATTCTGCGGCTGCATAAATCCTTAAGACAACCCCTCAGTAATTAATCTCATCTCTCAGAACGCAGCAGAGAATTTGTTTGCTATTAGATAATCACCACTTTAAGATGATAAATTACTATCTCATCTGGGCTACAACTGCTGTTTGAAAAACGTGCCTAGATGAAAACATGGAATTACAAAATTTAAGAAGACAATTTACAAGGTAAACATGTCGCTAGTGTGAAATCTCAACAGCTCATTAGGATAACTCTAGTTTTGGAAAGCAGTGCTGACTGCTGACTGCTGCCAAGGACAACAGGGTCCTTAAAAAGAAAATAACATAGTTTTCGGCGTGATTATACTAAACAGGAAATTACAATAATTTTTCAAATTCAACCAGAAGAATTTGTAAATCGAATCTGCCTTTGTTGTTTCAGTTGCCATCTACGATGGTACAGGATAATTAGTTGAATGTCGTCAAGTGATACGCCTTAAGAACTCCAAAAATTTTAGAACACTATGCCGTAGGTCATCACTTGTGGGTGAAGTGTTTATCCACAGAA
Source organism: Dasypogon diadema (assembly GCA_006980735.1). Taxonomy (NCBI): domain Eukaryota; kingdom Metazoa; phylum Arthropoda; class Insecta; order Diptera; family Asilidae; genus Dasypogon; species Dasypogon diadema. Next base: position 26,007 of record QYTT01087345.1, on the reverse strand, counting down.
AATAAATTTCCAGACAAACTGCTGCGGAAGGGCAACAAATAGTTTCCCAGGGTGAATTGAATCAAAACCAAATTAAACAATGGATGTAATGTTCTAATAGAGGTAGATCTCGACTGTAATACAGTACGGAAACAAATTCGTAAAACTTCGAAAAGTTTTGTTCTAAATGAGCATTCCTCTATTTTCCCTTTGTAAAGAAAGGGGAGATTTATTGACCTCCACACCTCCCACAAAAAATGTAAATATTTAAATAAATTCCTACGGAAACCGTGACTCTACTCCTTCGAAGACTAAGTAGAACAAACTTGAACGAAAAAGACATTATGGACTGTTTACTGCCTTCCCTAACCATAACTTGATCTTCCTAGCTTATGACAAAGGGGTTGGGGATGAAACACCGAATTACAAAATCATGAATCCAATATCTTGAATGAGAAAATGTCGAATAGCAAAATCCCGAATGACACAATCTTGAATGTCCAAAATCCCGAATGTTAAAAATGTTCTCCCTCTCTTGTAAAAGGTAGCATTTTGAGGATTGAGTACAAGATCTAGATTTAAAAAAAATCCTGCTTATCAAAATCCTGAGATTTAAGTACCGACTTTTTTATTATTATTTTTTTTTGTAAAAGGTACATGTAATAAATTATTCTTCATCACTGACCTATTTAATGTACTATTATTAAAGTTTTGTAAAAGATAGCATTTTGAACCTTAAGAACTTTAGTTTTATTCGAATTTTTCTTACTTTTTGAAATTCGAAATTCGTGAAAATTACTCAATTTTCCGAGATTTTTTCAATTTGAGAATTTTTGTTTCGAAAAGGAAAAAATCTAGAAATGAATAATAGCCAAGATCATGACGTACATTTCACAATTCGAAATAATGGCAAAGAGAATTTATGACCCAAGACAAGACCAAGATGTTGAGAAAGAAGCCTCGCGAAAGCCCCCGCTGAGGTCGTCCTTTTGTATAGCTGAAGGAATACTCGAACAAAGTAAGATTTATCAAAGATGGAATATTTATGATGCGGTATTAATATGTTTAAATGTTGTAGAGACATGTCGCCTTTCTAGGATAGACCAATATGTGGAAAAATAGCTGCTGCCAACGACTACAACCTACCAACACATTTCGAAACGATTAAATGTAATCAAATCACCTTAATACAAAAACAAATCTTGTACAATCATCAAAAGCAACATTTAGTTTTCTAGCGCAATCTAGATGAGGGAAAAGCAGACTACCATTGATAAAATGTGGTAACGTTAGAGTCCTCACTGGTCTTGTATTCCTCTTGGCAATATATCCGCCGACAACCATAGCCTGCGTAGACCCATATATACTTATGGTTTATTACAGCAACTCATATTATTGTTCAGATAAATTCCAAGATTTTTAATAGACTCAACATCAGAGAGTACGGAAGAGTTCAAAACAAGCGTTGGTAGATCCTCCGTATCTATACGTTCCATACACACTACACTACAAGAACAAAGTTATTATCAACAGCCCACGTTGACACCCTCTCCAGATCTTACTTACTACGATCTCCATCAAGTCAATTAGTCAGCTTAAACATATTTGAACGACATCCGCGTACAAATGAATTTTACAATTCCCAACAACACTAGGCAGATTGTTAATGTAAAGGTTAAATAAGAAACGTCCAAGTATTGAGCCTTGAAGTACTCAACTTAATAGCGCCAGCATATCTGAAAAAGCTTGGTATGTCTTCGAAAAATCCAATAAAATTAATGCACAAAAATCATTTTTATCCTACGAATGTCCGTTCTTACTCGTAAGGGTGTCATTTCACAACTGCTCGAAATGCTCGAAAAACCTGCCACTCCATCATTAGATTGTTGGCTGCCACGTAATGGAGCATCTGCAAATACATAGGCTTTTCAAGAACGTTGGAGGGTAAGCACAACCCATCAGCTTTTCAAGAACGTTAGAGGGAAAGCACAACAGACGCGTTGTACTGAAATCCTTTGGGGATGCTGGGGGTTACACTTATTGTCATCCATTTTCCATAGGGAAGGAAAAACTGAAGTAGTCAGGCTTGAATTAAAGATGTGCAGGATAGGGTACAAAAACGACGGTATGAACACCCTTATGAATTTTGTAGGTATCTCGTCTGGTCCGTTGCATCAGATCTAATGCAGAAAATTTTATCAACGGCTTCACCAGCGTCAACACAACGAAAACTAAATCCCTCATTACTACCAGCCCATCTGACTTGGTATTCAGATAGCCCGATTCCTCATATTCAAGCAAATTTCGTAAGAACAATAACATCGAAAGCTGAAACATGATCGCAACGTATCAAACCAACAACGTTGTAGGACTCAGTCTTTCCAAAGGATCCGAATTAAAACCACATAAAATAACACAGCCCTAAATTCTTATGATAAGAGGACCAATTAATGATCTAATTAGTATCAATAAAAGGGGTAAAAGGCGTAAAAACGAGGTGTCCCAGACATCTTACGAATAGGAGTTTTTATACGATTCTTAACTATGCTGCTGCATGGAATTAATGCATTCTTAATAATTATATTTAGAAAGCAAAAAGTGTACATGTAAATGTAAATGATAATAACACTATATTTGGCAGCACAGTCTAGCACGCTCTTCCATCCAAAGGTATTGAAATATAAAGTTATATAACATCATAATATGTATGGTAATTACAATTATTTAGAACTAGAGGAAGGTTATTAATAAACACAAAATAAAAAAGGTACCAAAATAGAGCCCTGAGACACACCATTTAGGACGATGAGGAATACAGAGGAAATATCCCCGTAGAAAACACACTGCTGATGTCCATTAAGGCCATCATGCACGCCGTCTTCGCGAAATTAAATCTACAAGCTAGTTTACAGGAGGTGGTGAACTCTGTCATATGCAAGTCAAGAAGGATAAGTGCAGTAAATTTATCATTTATCAAAAGACCTTATAATATTGTCTGTTATTTTACTCAATTCTGCGGTTCAACTATGCCTGCATCACAATTCTGATTAAAGATTTGACAAACGATTTTTCCTTTCTAAAACACCTGACCTGGTTGCATAGATTTTTCAAATACCGATCGAAGACCTTAAATAAATTTTAATAAAATATATAATACAAGGAAATATTACAGGTAAAATAATTTTTATAAACTTAGGATGCAGACACAGACTTAATTACAGAAGGAGTATCAGCGACATTGACATGAATAGAACTAAACCCAGTAGAAGGGCCAAGCAAACTTAAAATACATAAGGATAAACATCAATATTGGAATTTACATAATTTGAACTAAGCTTGGACTTGCGGATGTAATCGAACCTCTAGATTGCATCACCCTAAAATTCCTGAGATTTTGCGAGTTAACTTTGAGTTATAGTACTGAAGCCGAGAAACCGAGAAAACTTCTACTGTGTGCCGAATTTTTTATTTACGCATAAATAAAATAATCCCAAATGTAGTACCAGCTTTAAGATGAAAATGCTCTCCCCATATTTACTATATCTGAGTGGTTTAGTTAAAAACAAACTTTAATTCAATAGTATATTTTGAATTAAAAAGAGCTAAGTACATTTTGACATATTTTTGATATTTTTGACATATTTTTGATATGAATGTGGAAAAGGAGTGTAGGAGCCCCTAATAAACTCCACACAAATTTCAAATCAATTGCTCTCCTCCTTATTTTGCAAGAAATCGCCATAAAAACGTTTTTGCAGCCCTATCGTGCAAGTAAATTTCAACCATAACAGTCTGTGAAAAATCTACTAACACGTAACGTTTCCACTAGTCTTCTTTCTTCTTCTTCTTCATCTTGGTTTTGGGGCTCCCCTGTAAGTACCGCTATTGGGTACCGAAGGCTCAACCCACTGGCTTGACCCTTTAGGGTATAACGCCATAAAGTAATACGTTTTAATCCACGTAATTATAAAAACACACAATTATTCCGCGAAACAACCGATGTATCAAAAATACAAAAAACAAAAGAAAAACCCTAAACCTACTGACTAGTCTTCTTTGAATCGTTCTAGTAAATATAGGTCTTATGTCTCATCATACAAATTCTCTATAATAAATAGCTTTCAACTACATGTTCGTACGATACTATTGCTTATTTGTTGGTGTCAAGGAGGAATAGATTTATTTACCATTTCATGGAATTTATTTGATTAATTAATTAATCACTTTCACTACATGCCACCTGAAGCATTTTGAGGTAGACGAAGTTTAAGCGTTATTGGCTTGTATTGACAAGTGAGGAAGCTAATTATAGACAAGATATTTCTTAGGGCTCCACATAAATTTCTTTTGTTATTGTTTGGATCTCGTTTTTTTTCTGAAGTAGAAGTATCATCTCTATATTTTAATAATCAAAAACTAAATTTAATTCAATATTTAATTGTTTTCGTTGTTAATTAGTAGTTAACAATATGGCGTCTAAATCCCATAATGTTGTTTTATTGTTAATTTAATATAGCCATTGCCACTCTTGGTATTAAGTCGAATCCAACGATACCTGGTTTGTCAAAATCTGTAAAGTAGGCGCTGGCAGGAAGCTAATACCTCTACATATTCGAAGAATTCAAGTTCCACAAATACGTCAATTTGTGAATAGAATTTTTATCATGGAGCTTATTTAACAGCCTAACTAAGCGGGAAAGGTTTCCCACTTAGAGCCACATATGCTTGACTATTCGCAAAAATATTTGAACCCAGATCTACGACGGCCCGATCTAGAGCAATGGGAAGCTTTGTGGCGATTCCTACACCTTTAATGCTGGAATTAATCATCAAATTCGACGAACATTGCTTGCGATAGCTCTCCAGGCTCCGACTGATCTCTTCGAAGAGCAGGCCGGACAGAATAACTCCAATGAGCAGATACCAATATCGAGTGTCTTGTCTTATTTGGATAATCGAAAATGAATTCTTTGCGAGAACATTGACGGTTAATCTTGGTATATAAGGAAATATCAACTTTTTAAAGCTTTGTGAGTATTCCTAATCCTGCAGTCATTATCGAGTTGTAAACATCGACTTACTTTGTGTTTGGACATATTCGCACATCCTCTCCGCCAGCTAACGCTATCCGCCTATCCAAGATATCCTTTTGGTTCATTGTCAATTGATCATTTCCCCAATACGGAGGTTACTGACGCTTTTCACAAAGGTAGTATCTCATGTTCTTTGGCAGTTCGCAAAAGCTTCAGAAATGCCAAAACTTGGTTTCACCGGCTATGTTTTGCGATTGACAATTTTAATGCCGCTCTTTTGGACAGAAGATATTGAATATCTGAGATCTGCTTAGGTTTTCCTAGTCAACAGGTCAAAACCAGTAGCGTCTATGGTAGTTAATTTTGGGACTTCGCTATGATGAGACGTATTCCGTAGGGTTTTAGTTTATTGTGTAGTAAAGCAATTTTGAAAGCATTGAAGAAATATAAATTTTTCTGTATATAAACTGTTTTGAAAATTTCAAGACGTTTTTCCTTGAAAATAGTCGGACTATACGAATAGGGTGCACTACCACCACACAAAGTTTGAACCTAAACTGAATTTCCCAGACCCTGTGGTCCTCTTGTGAGAAGACCCAAATCTTGAACGGACTTAACTATTGAGTACATTCAAATCTTTAACGACTTTTTAAGTAGACTCAAGAGAGTCTCTAAGAAAGCGGCACCTAATGTGATTGGTGTGGAATTTCAATTAAATAATAAAAACAAAGGTTTCAGCTATAGAATCTATTTCTTATCGCTTTGAGTTATATTTGGGAAGGCTTTATTCACACAGTTATATTTTTGTGCTGCTATGCCGTATGCGCTTCATACTTCAATGATATTTTTTTAAATTAAAAACACTTGTTATAATTTTTATAATTCGCCATATCAAAAAACGACAGATTAAAATTTTTTAAGTCATCAGCAGGCATTAAACAGGAGTGCAAATTTTGGAAGCATTGTAATAAGTATATTAAATTGAAAAAAAATTCTTTTTTAGTTTTAGTTTAGCAGTGCATTAGAAAACTCAGCTCAACTTAAATAGTGAACCTGCTAAGGAGACGAATCGTACAAGGCTTGAGTCCGTTCAAGATTTGAATCCGTTCAAAGTTTAAATTCACTTGAGATTGAGTTCGCTCGATGCTTGAGTTCATTCAAAGTTCGAGCTTAAATTCGGGTCATATTGAGGACATAAACACTTGTTACTTTTTTCCACAACTTTATTAAAAGCTTAACCAAAAACGACTCGATCTAATGATGTGATAGTATCACGAAACGCGTAAGCGCAATCGTTTTTGGTTATGTTTTTAATAAATTTGTGGAAAAAAGTAGCAAGTGTTTGTGTCCTCAATATGAACCGAAGGAACGTTTTCCACCAGGTGCACACTAAAAATTCAATTAGTTACATAAAACCGTTCAAATGTTGAGCACACTGCCTAATTAGACCCCTTTCTAAACTCAAACAGAAATATAACAACCAAACCTCTCCTGAAAACAATGTCGTTTTCACAGAAAAAAAGAGACAGGTATATTAACCGCAGAAAAAAATTTACGAAAATACTATTCACACACTCTGCTACACAAACTCGGTTTTAAATCTTCAGATATCTGCTCACTATGACGATCGCTTCAGAAGTAAACGCATTTTATATGAAACGACCTAATACCATATCTTAAAAGGAAGGCGAATTCCTCCTTTTTAGCTGTACATTTTTTCGAGCATCGAAACATTCCCTATAAATGGCTCAATTGGCCCAATCGACATAAATCTCTATGAAATCGATGGAACGACTCAAATATAGTTGCACATTAACCGCGTATAGATGAACACTGCAGTTTTTAACAATTGTGGTCAGATCATTAGCATATGAACTAAATAAAAGCGGGCCAAAGATTGATCCCTGTGGGATACCACGATAGTGGAGATAGTGAGAACGAACCAGATAAACGTTCATTTGTTTTATTTTGTTGTTGTTCCTAATTAACGATACAGCCGTTCACGAAAGGCTAAAATTTCTAGATAACTTAGACGAAAGCCTGCTGTCATTGACACTATCAAATACCTTACAGAAGTCAAGAAGATTAGTACAAATAAATTATGAACATCAAAATTCTTACGCATATCAGTATTTATTTTTAGAAGAATGGTTTCGCTACTATGAAGAAGCCAGACTGTTGTGGCGATAAATGATTGTTAATATCCAACCTGTGTGTTTATCAACTTTCACAGATAGTGGCGATATAAAGATTCCCGCTCATCTATTAACGCTCGTATTTCTGAAGCAAGCTAAGAGAGACTACTATAACCAAGTCTTCAGAGCTGTAAAGAAATTAAGCAGGTAAAATATTTTTGATAAAATGGAGAGACTTTTAAGTCCTTGAGGGTGAGTTGTACATCAGTTCCCCGGGATGTAACATACAGTCATTCACTAACTCCTCACAGTTTATATTTAGGTATATATAATTATAGGGCGGGATTCAACAATTATAAGAAAGGAAAGGTAGATCATGGTGGAGGTTAACACGTAGGTTGAAGCTAGTTAAAAAACAAAAGATCGCTAGGATCTGAGACAAGAAGCATACCCAGTGTAAAGTCATTATTTGTATTAAAGAAATTGAGGAGTCTATTCACTATATCCAAACATAATAACTACATGAGGTGAGAAGCAGTAAAGTCATTTCAGATCTGAATATTTATAATGGACGGACTTGAGTTGCGGCAATTTATTGCACTGACCACAAAAATATAAAAAAGGAATATAAAATAATACTTGCTTCAAAATCAGATTCTTATATTGAATTTCATGCCCTCTAGCACCAATTTCTCTTTTGTACCATAGCGAGAAATAAACGAGAGCAAATAAATACTAACAAAATAACAGAGATAATAAGACACACGTTACATCTTATAAAAAAAAAGAAAAAAACAATTATAAGTACCTAGGCAAATAAAAAATTATCTTAAAAGAGCTTTGGGATGTGAGAAAATCTACATAATATGGAATTTAAATAATATTTAAAGCTATATTTAGTTAGAAACAAAGTGTATAAGAAAGAGATAGTCAATAGTCAATTGTTCATACGGTTCATACATTTTTGCAAAGGCTATGAACTAAAATAAATTATATAAAATCAAAAATAAAATAAGTACAACAAAATAATAGACGCAGCATTCATAAAATTATAAAATACTGAAGGAAAGACGACATCTATCCGTCAAAATCGGTATTT
>QYTT01087345.1:0-17741 GCA_006980735.1 Dasypogon diadema | reverse complement strand
ATATTTTTTTAAATTAAAAACACTTGTTATAATTTTTATAATTCGCCATATCAAAAAACGACAGATTAAAATTTTTTAAGTCATCAGCAGGCATTAAACAGGAGTGCAAATTTTGGAAGCATTGTAATAAGTATATTAAATTGAAAAAAAATTCTTTTTTAGTTTTAGTTTAGCAGTGCATTAGAAGACTCAACTCAACTTAAATAGTGAACCTGCTAAAGATTCGTACAAGGCTTGAGTCCGTTCAAGATTTGAATCCGTTCAAAGTTTAAATTCACTTGAGATTTAGTTCGCTAAATGCTTGAGTTCATTCAAAGTTCGAACTTAAATTCGGGTCATATTGAGGACGTAAACACTTTCTACTTTTTTCCACAAATTTATTAAAAGCTTAACCAAAAACGACTCGATCTAATGATGTGATAGTATCATGAAACGCGTAAGCGCAATCGTTTTTGGTTATCTTTTTAATAAATTTGTGGAAAAAAGTACATTTTTGCAAAGGCTATGAACTAAAATAAATTATATAAAATCAAAAATAAAATAAGTACAACAAAATAATAGACGCAGCATTCATAAAATTATAAAATACTGAAGGAAAGACGACATCTATCCGTCAAAATCTGTATGTCCACGAAATCACTAAAGTGCTTTGGCTTCCAGTATATTATGGCGATTTTTTCAAAAAAGCTCGTTGGACGAAAAGCAAGTGAGGAGGGTCCTGGTCTTTTGGAAGATGATTGGTGACGAAGAAGGAAGCAAAGAGAAAAAAGTGTATATCTTAAAAGCAAGTTAAATTGAAATATATATTTTTTTGTAAATTATTCTATGAAAAAACACGAAATACACACAGTGAAATTAAAGTTCGGAAATTCAGGAATTTGGAGAGGCAGATTAGGGGACAGGATTATCCGACTCCAACGATTCCACATGGACAGGAACTTTGTTTTTTTAGTTAAGTTAATTTTTAGTTATTTTGGTTAAGCAGAGGTAATTTTCTATGAATAAATAAATTTTTATATGGGTAAAAAAAGACTCTAGTTCTCGTTTATTCATCGCCCTAGTTTGCGTAGTTTGTAGTTATGTTCCCAAACTAATTTCCAAGAATATAATTGGGTGTAACTAACCAACCCCCTAGACTTGGGTGAGTTACACATTATCAATAAAATCACCACTTACAATTGTATTAGAGTAAATACTTGACTAGCGAGAGATAACTACAGCAAATGCAGAAGTACAGTTTGTCTGAAAAACAAACTTGGTAGACAATGTACAACTTGTTAAAACCATTATTAACTTTAGTAGTGAAGAATTCAAGATTCTGCAAGCGAAACTGGTAAATTATTCCTGATCTAAGATTCCCTCTCACATACATAATTATACCACCTCCCTACCAGCGCTCTACAACTCCTGTCATTCCGATAAAACTTATAATCCGCTAACATAATGAGGCTTTACAAGACCCTAGAATCCAAGCAAGATTTGCTTACACAAATCGCATGAATACCTGATCTCTCCAAAATTTCTCCCAATTTATCAATTTTTGGCCTGATACTTCACGCATTGAAATAAAACCCAGTAAAAAAATTCAGTCATTATTCTTACATTATTCGTCGGTGGCATGTCAGCATACCACGAGCAAATAGTGGCTACTAATGATTGGAGAGGTCAGTGCCTATAGTGACGTTGTGAAAGTTAAGTTCGTGCGCCTATTGTGGGTTCGACGGATACTATCATAGAAGTTTCGATGATGGGTCAGAAGTATTTTATTCCCTAGATTTTAAGGCTGCATTTAGATCCTATTACTGCTTTTACCGCCATATCCACTATTAACTCATAGTAAGATAGAAATCTCGCGTCTAAAGTGGGTTGAGCCATATCGACAATTAGAATGGTCAAGACTTTATTTATTTTATTATCATAAGAAATAATAAGTTTAATTACAGTTTTGTTATGCGATACCAAACCTTCTAACATTTTTGCTAAATCTTCAGGTTTTGTACGTCTCCGTAGGAAATTTCAAACATGTTTTCCTTCCTCTGTACACTTTTTAACTACCTACCTACCTACCTTAGAAATCCATGGCATCATGGTGTTATCCCAAAAGTTTTTAGTTATATCATAGGGAAAACTGTCTTCAGACAAATTTGTCTTATGTAAGCCTTTGACTTATGAGTAAATTAGAAAATACGTCAAAGCCTAAGAACTCCTCAAATTTCCAGAAATTATTTTTATCCAACAGAATATTATTATGCAAAATCGCACAACACCTTTAGGGGAATTCCTCAACAAGTTTCGCAATGGTTTTACCTCTAAATTAATTAATGCAATTGTTCTACAATGATTTACCATGCGATTCGATGGGTTAACCCAGAGACGAGGTATGAAAGGAAAACTGAGCAGACTATAGAGCATCATATCAAAAAGTAAACAACTCATTTAAAAATTGTGGAAACAAAAACAATTAAGGACAATGCCAAAAGTCGTAGAGTGGTGTTGTTTTTTTTTTGTGCAAACGTAACAGTTTGCAATTCGGAGTGATCTTTCGCGTATATCAGCCGAACAACGGAAACACAGCATCCAAAGAACCTTGCCCCAAATCGTGAAGGAAGTTATTTTTCCAGCCAAAAATACCGCAAAAGTGTTGAAATTTTTTCTTTTTTTCATTATCTGCAGTGCAACAGAAATTGCTTTTTAATTTTAGCGCTGTAAAAGACGTTCATAAATCAAAACCGTCAAACGGGTTATTTGTGAGCGTAAAAGTATACGCTTTTAAAATTCATGAAAAAAGCTCGCCGAGTCGGCGCGCGGCGTTCAACGCAACACGGCGAACAGCTCTGGCAACGGCAACAAACAATAAAAACACGACTTGCAACAAAAGTTGTATATTATCCGGGGATCAGGTCAGGGCTATCGTGTCTCTGAGCTTTTCCACTTTGCAGTTTGCACGCAGCACCGTATCAGCGTGATGTGATTTTATCCGCCAATTGGCATGTTGCGATCATTTGTTATTTATTTAAAGTGGAGGCAACAAAAAGGAATGCGATTTCCCAGCACTGGCCGCACTTTACACGAGTATTTTTCTTCTGGGCAGATCGCCTCCATTGCCAATTGCCAGCAGCCGAAAGCGACTCACCGCTGCCATATTCGTTGGATTTTTTTTTATGTCAGCCTCATAGAAGTCAGCAGTCACATGATTTGGACGCGATTATTTTTTATGGCATGGAAGTGGAAAACAACAACAGCAGGGGCAAAAACACGCGATCTAGCTCCCATAAAATATTCTAAGATCGTTCTAAGACCCACTTTTGCGTCCATGCACTCCAAATGCAGTGCGTGCGCATTTTCGGGGAGAATGTGCTGAGCGCATGTGCAATAGGCCTTATACCTGAACCACCTTAGAATTTATTGATTGGGCACCGTCTACTGCTGAGGCTGGTGCCAACAAAACCAAATTCGAATAGTGTTCTGAAGGCTGAACGTGCCTCAGCGGGACAGCAGATGGATCGGTTGACGGAATGGTTTGCTCTCGATAGGCACAAACTAATGCTTTACTTGTGCCTGCGTCCCTGATACGAGTGTTGGCTCCGCTTCGAGGCTACTACTACTATTAAGTATTTCAGAGCTGCGCTAATTAATCCCATCTCAGATCATAGATTCACGCGAACAATTCGACAGAATTGCTGAAAGTGCTTCTTTACCACATTTGGACAGGTGTCGGAACTTCGATGTCACCAACGACAACTACGAAGTATTAATGATCAACACTAACAGCTTGTGTAAGACATTCTCTGCTGCGGAGTAAAAAACCCTTTGGTAGCTTGTAACCTAGGAATTGTAAGGTTGCGTCAGGATTGCACACGACTCTTGTCCTCTAACTGGAGTTTAAAAAAAATCACCTTGAAGTTGTTTCACCTATTTTTATATATGAGAGGCATTAAGTCAAAAAGTTTTGTCTTAATTACTTAAAAATTGGTTTCCATGAAAAATTGACGGAATTCTCTTAAAGAAATCTCCATTGGAAGCAATTCGTTCAAGTACACAGTTATCTATCTATCAATACTTTATTAGTAATAATCATTGACTTGATCAACTCATTAAGGGTCATGGCTGCAGATGGAGGAAGCTCATTTATTTCTTGTCTTGACTCACTTACTTCTTGCAACACCCAATGGCTTTTTGTGATTAGAGTTATTATTACAAAGATGAGACTTCTTCATTTCTAGAGCAATATTTTTGTCGGTATGCAGGTAATGCAATTATCCTTCTGACGCCTTTTCAGGCTGCTGCCAAGAGACGTCTTATAGTTGGTTAGAGTACTCCTGGGCAATTCCTTAACTTCAACTATTCTTGTTATCTGTGCGCATTTTTTTCTGGCCTATAGTGCCCATGAGGCTTGCCAAGACCAGGCAATCACATACAATATGATTTGCCGTCTCAGTATCTTCCAGGTCCACAGTCCACATGTATCATCCTTTACGATTCCCATCCTTTTGAGGTGATATCTTAAGTCAGAGAAACCAATCATCTGAGTGTTTTTCTTCTAGTCGAATCCGGTTTCCTTTATTAGCTGTCGGCAGGTTGTCATATTTTCCCCTGGATTTTGGTGTTTCTTTCTCATCCATTTCTCGAACAAATTCTTCGCTATGATTGAGTTTTTGAACACATTGCATCGCCAGGGATCAGTTTATATCCGTACGATCCATGCATCTGTCAACTGCTTAGTTATCCAGTGCAATGAAAATTTCACCTTCTCGCACTTAACCCGCCCGTAAGTAAGTCCAAGGCAGGAACCCAAATCATCATCTCTGCCTGATAAATGGAGGTTCATCTTCCTAGGTTTATATTGTAGGACAGTTTTAGGTCTTCGGAAAAGATTACTGCACCTGCTTTGCGAATACAAAAATATCCACCCGTCCCTTTTGTGGGAGTGATTGTCACTGATAAAAATCTAGTGAAACTTTTCAGTTATCCTGATCCTGTCGTTGCGAATCGTGAGTTCCCTGAACTCTTTTACATTATCCAGAATTTATCCATGCCCATCTGCAGTCTTTTACGAGCACCATGTACCGTCCCGCTACCGGTTACTTGACATGCCTTAGGCCACCAGACTACCGGAGCAAATGTCAGGATAGTTAGATCTAACCATCATCCGTTTGGAAGACAGGTTCCGGATCATAAACATGATTTATACAATTCATTGGTCCTTTTCTTTCTCCTACAGTAGATTTAGATTTAGAATGGGGCGGGGCTGAAGTAGCCTATGCACTGCGGCCACTAGTTGGCCTATTGTACTTCGCACAGCTTAGTTCCTCCATCAATCCCACTCTTTCAAGAAAGAGCAGTATCTTTTTGAAGGAGACGTTCTCGAAGTCTGAGGGCCTCAAAAGATGTGCTCCAAACAGCTGGAATCGACATCGTGCAACTGCCTCGGATTCGCAGAGAATGTGCTCCGACGTTTCCTCCTCTTCGAGACAGAGTCTACATACCTCGGTGGTTTCGACGCCCATCCGATTAAGGTGCTTTCTGAGCCGGCAGTGTCCTGTAAGGACTCCTACAACGATTCTTATCTGGTTCTTTGGCAGTTGTAGTAATTCCAAAGTTCTTTTTTGGGAAGGACTTTCCTACAGTAGGACACTATCTACCAATATTATACATATATATATATATATATATATATATAGATTCGAGTCGACTCCTATGTGGGTAGGGAAGATTGAATAAAAAGTATAGTACAACTTTCTATGGAAATACTTCAGAAGTAAATTACGAATGCGCAGGTACTGGGATATTGCGCAGTAATTTCATGCTCACTTGCAACATTTGTCAGGTTAATATCCCAATCACCTCTTCCCTAACTTCTCTTCTCCTAAGCTGCATCATAGGGTTGTCCCACGTGTTTAGGAAATACCTTTAAAAAAGTATGGAGAGCGACTTATGTTTAGTTGGATTTCTAATTTTTTTTTTTGGCTGGTCGAGATTCGAAAATTTTAACCTGAGAAATGTTGCAAGAAAGCCACAATTCTCAAATCTCAACAGTGAAATTGCCTCAACCACTGATATCCAAATAAATCATCGTGCGTTCAACAGGGATCGAACCCATGCCTACAGAAGAGAAAATCTGCAGAGCTGCATCTCAGGCAGGGTAAATTAAACGTAAAACGTTAACCTACTTTCTCCATTCAAATTAAGGGATTTTGCTGATTAACAGAAGGGTTGAAAAAAATTACAAAAGGTCGGAATGTTTTCTAAATTTTCTAAATATTGGGAAATGAAGATGACATCACACATTCATTATGTCAAGTATATTTTGAACCCAAGATGTGCTGTGTGCTTCATGGGGTTGAAATCTGAGCTTAGGCAATACCTTAAAAAAGGTATGTTACAGTGACAACGTTGTCGAATTTAAATGAGCATAATCTTGATTTACAAATCCCCACTCTACAGCGTTTTCTCTAAATACAAATCGATACCATCCAAATAATCTGACAACAAGAACTTCTCAGGCTAATCGATTCATTTTTTGTAACTGAGCCATTCAAAAATTTGAAAAAGTTACATTTTTCCAACGTGTAATGTTCTTGGATAAGTCAGAATTTTATAACGTTAGTAGGTGTCGTCAATAGACATTAATGGATTTCAATGAATTTTTGAAACTCAGAAAATTCTCACTGAGTTCGACAAGTAACGTAGAACATCAGAGGGTTATCATGCGTGCGCGGTACGGTATTCTCGGAATGCGGGCAATTACATCCTTTTTTATTTAACAGTGAAAGGAAGTTGCTGTCTCCGGGAGCTTCCGCAATATTTTTGGAAGATGTTGAGCTACAAACAAGAATCTCAGTGTGATTTTAGAACCATGGAATACCATCGTATTTCTTAAAGGTAACACGGGGTCATCCGGACGAATCTTTCAAAGACGACGATCGGGCATAGTGAATCTATCGTTGGGCCGCCTAAATCCGCCGACTTGCCATTTCCTGATTTTTTTCGTGGAGGTATCTCGAAGTTGTGATTATCTATGGTTTTCATTTTTGAAAATATGAGATTGTTGTTCGTTTCAGCCCAAGTAGCGCCACCTACGAGGAAAATGATAGAGCCATCTTGTATCTCCCTTAATGCAGAATATTTTCGGTCCAGAACAGGTTTTTCGTACGATACATATTTCTGGAGATATCTTCGGTTGACTAATTAAAATAAAAACTGTTCAAATGTTGATGCTTAAGGTCAGTTCATGGCTTGTACTTGGTGATCTACAATCAACAAATATTTCTTGTGGCAGCATTGTAAATTATGCAGTCTTCTAGAAGAAAAAGCCCCAAATTCCAAAAATTCGTAATTAATTCAAAGAATTTAAAAGCCATTAAATCCATCGCAAAAAAAGGAAAAACTTGCAGCTGAAATTCAACTCAGGTTTTGTTGGAACTGCACTACCTTGTCCCCTGCAAACAACGATCGCTTAACAATTACGGAAAGAGAGCAACAAGCGAACTTCAGCAGCACAGCAAAAAGTCATACAAGTCGGCGGTTTAAGGTGTATTTGACCTAAATTACCCCGTCACGTTCCGGTATTGTAGAATTCAAAACGTAAACATTCCCACACAGGCGCAGCGGAAAACGCTCATTCACGGGCTCTGGCACTGTGGCCGAATCGAAAAATCGTTCACATTCCGTAGCGGAGTGGCTGTAATGTTCGAGTTCGATTGGAGCCAGTAGATAAATGGGAGTAACATCTTGATGCCATTAAATTTCGTGTAAAAAAACTCCTCAATTTTAATATGAAGCCAGAAAACGTGCAATCGAAAATCGCTCAACTTTTCTTCTAGAAAAGTTGAGAAATCCTCGGAGTGTCGCTGAATGGAGGTGCTGCGCAGCTGAGTGGCAAAGCAAAGGCCACAGTGCAGCAATCCACCAACAATCATCGACATTCACGAACACAACCGCAATTTCGAGACCTTATACGATTTCGCGGAACGCTTTCCGCGCTCGCATTATGTAACCAGCCAGACAGGCCAGCAGACAACATTGAATCTTGTGGGCTCGCATCGAGCTGCGCTGCTGCACTTGAAGTCGAAGCCGAAGACATTGCAAGTGGGCCTGCGCCTGCGTGCGTGCTCACTGAACTGTTTCGAATCGATAATTGCAACATGTTGCGTCAACTTTTTCCGCCAGATCTTGTGGCAATGGAATGGCATAAGTTCTGTGATTATGCAAAAGTTCTGTTTTTACGGGGGGCTTTTTACTCTTTCACGAATAATTGATTTATTTGATGTCATCACAGTTGCTGGTTTTTTGCAGTAAGTTTTTTTTGACTGTATAGTGAATTTTCTGTCTAGAAATAAGGGAGCCATGGTAGATAAGATCTTGGCTTCAAATCTGTTTATGGTTGATTTTGTTAAAATCAACTAAGTATCGAGGAAAATTAGACCAATGTCGAATTTTTTCAGGTTTGAAAAAACGTAATCTTGTACAACATTGTCAGTGAAAGTTTTCATATGCAGGCGTGCAATGAATATTCATATTACATATCATCAGGCTAAGAACTGATGGCTAATAAGGCATCATTAAGGAAGTTTTGCAGAGATCGAAACAAATGATAATCTGTAGATGCAAGGTCTAGGCTATACAATGGATGCACCAAAACTTCCCAGTCAAGCTCTCCCAATTTTTGCTACATCGTCAAAGATGTATGTGACCTGGCGTTGTCATGATGGAAGGCAATGCCCTTTCTATTGATCAATGCTGAACGGTTTTTTGAAGTGCTTGCTGCAATCTGGTTCGTTGCTGATACTCGAGATTAGAATAAATTATTTGACCCGGTTCTAGCACCTAATAATGTACGATTCCCTTCCAATACCCACCATGCACACAATATAACCTTATGGGGCGTCAAATTTGGCTACGAAATCGCTTGTGTTGGTTCACCTCGCTTTTTCCACGATCTTCTTAGAACGACATTCTAGTATTGTACCCCATTTTTCATCGCCTGTTTTTAAATTCTTAAGAAATGGGGCGATTTCGTTTCGTTTCAATAGCGTTTCATATATGCTGATTCGGTTCATCAAATTTTTCACAGTCTTTGAGCGTCTTTGTGTATCCAACCTTACGCAAATGATTCAAAACCATTTTGTGGTCAGTGTTTAGTCCTTTAGCAATATCACGAGTGCTTAGTTGACGATCTTCATAGATTTTATTGTAATATTTCGTCAACATTTTCCACAGAAGGTCGACCGGAGTGAGGGGCACATCGAAATTTCCAGAACGGAAGCGAACAACCACCTACATGCTGTCGCATTAGATAAAGCATTAGATAAACACCATACATTTTTTCTCCGGGCTTGCGCAGCGTTTTTGCCTTTTTCGTAGTAAAATAACAAAATATATCGAATTTTTTCAGAAATTTCACTTATTTTCACATTAATATAATTTTTGACACGATTGACGAAATACAAAACTGTCTACATTAAAATTGTAGATTGAAATATTGCCTTTCAAACATGCGTCAGTATGACGCAATCTGATTAGTGTTACCCGATATATGAAACCAAACACCATCTGGTGACAGATATTTCTCAATACTTTTTCTCCAAACCAATATTTATGGTGTTCCGGGTAAATGATATTTGTAAGAAGTTGAAATAATAGATGACATCCTCATTTTGAGTCGAAACATTTACAGCAGCACCGTCGGAACTAAATCGAGCAACTTAGCTGGATAGTGGCTACTTTTCTTTTTCTTCTGATTAAAGCCACAAAATGACACAGACACCAAGCGATCCATGTGTTCTACATGTTTTATCGAAGTTGTAGTTGTGTTAACCCTATGGTGATTCCTTCCATACACTAACCAACCCTGATAGAAACATTCTCAGACCCCTAATAGAATGATGGCACAAAATCAATTTCGTATACCTACCGTCGAACTTTTAAACGGAAATTCAAATGGCAGTGATCAAATTATGATTACTCAAGTGCCAATTCAAATTAAAGAGGAGTTTGAAAATTCAGTTTCAACTCCTGCGTACAGTGACTCAGCACCGCTTTTTGGTTAAAGCTTTTTCAGTGCGGACGGCAATCAATTGAAGATAATCCGAGCTTTGAAGGACAGTTGCGTAGGATAACGTGGATTTGGTTGAGAAAGTTGTTCTGACGGTCTAGCTGTTAAAGGCCAGGGAAATCGCAGAGCAAACCAGGTAAAACAAATGTTCTCCAGATTCTTCTTGGGTACCGCGAATTCTTTCCTCATTGCAGAAAGTACGGGAAGTGTGGGCAGCAATTTTTGGAGTTGTGTAAAGACGACGTAGACAGTGCTTTCCATAGGATTGCAACAGAGGTTCTATACCATGATCCGTTGTCCAAAAGGGATTCAATGGAGTGGCATCGCCCCGGAGAACTAGTGCCGGAAACAGCGAAGGTCACACAAAGCACCATAAAGATCATGACAACAGTTTTCTGGGGCACACAAGGTATTTTCCTGAAATTCTATGAAAATTATGTAAAGCCATTATCGAGAAAAAGAGAAGAAAACTGTCTCGAAAAGTACTGCTCTTACTCGACTCCATGGTCTCGAGCCTTTCTGTAGCATTGGTTGGTCGACCATAAAAGTTGTGATTGAAAAATGGACTACGGGTTTTCAACAGTACTATTGGGAAAACATCCCAGGACTGCGGCAAGCTAAAGAGCTTGTCAGACCCTATGCCTATAAAACTACCACCGTAGATCGGATCTTAGATCGCTATCTATCTGGCCATCATGGGCTAAACTTTTACCTTTATAAAATGCGCCTGTCTAGAGAGACGGACTATGTTTGGAAGACGAAGAGACCACCATACACATTCTGGGTAAATGTCCCGCCTTGGGGTGGCTAAGAAGAAAGATTCTCCTCCGGGAAGTCTTAACTCCCGATAAGATCAAATCCTCTTCGACAATAGACCTTCTTGCTTTCATAAGGAAGGCAGATAGTCTCTTGCAGTAATAGGAGGCGTGGCCAAATAGATGTTCTTTAGGTCGCAGTGTCCGAATTATGGTCAACACCCCCAACAGTAATAGTATATTATAGTACACGATAATGCGCCCGTAGACACTGCTGATATTTCAAAGGCTTTTTAACAGCTGCCTGCGACTTCGAGGAATTGGATCATCCATCTTACAGTCCAGACTTGGTCCCAAGTGACTAGGGCGAGAGGTTCCATAAAGAACATGAAAAAAATTTATCAAGCCCATTTGAGTGTTGCATTTGAATCCAGTGGGCAGAAATCTACTGTATAATAGCTTGGTAACACCGTAGTCCTCTGGTGAATTAAGATTGGAATTTTAATCAATAATTACCATCTACACTTTACGCAACCGCGTTGAAAATGTTTGGGCACTACACTAATCACATTAAACTTTTACTACCTTTTGGAGCATATAGATGGTTTTTGTTTTGGAGAAAAATTTATTTGATGTGCCAGGCCTCAGACCTAAAAGAGAAGTCAAAAAGCTCCAAAAGTCAGGTAAGTTGGGCTATTATGTATTTACAAAACAAAACCACAAAATGGGACCTTCAAAGCAACAAATTAAACCAACTTTTCCGGGCGAGTTTAAAAGGGGCACAAAGCATGTCTGAGGCATCGAAATTTGTGTGTAGCTTTCGGACAAGATATAATTACCCTCAAGTCATGCCAAATTGCCAAATGGTAATTAAACCTGGAGGACGAGCCTGAATCCGTAAGACTTTCCGTCAATGACAAAAAGCGCCTGCCAGCGAAGTAGAGTCAAAGGAATCCAAGACAAAAGCACAGCTCACGGAGCCACCGCTAGCTGCCTCCACAAACTTGGGTTTGAGTCAAAAGTGAACAAGTGGGTGCCGTATGCATTAAGCGAAAAGAACAAGCTTGACCGCATCTTTAAGTGCGTTACTCTACTTAAAGCAGCGAATCTATTCGTGATGATTGTTTGCAACAAAAAATGGAAATTGTAGCATGAAAGAGAGATTGATAAGTACTCCAAAGTTCAGCCCAGAGGATTCCAAAACCGAACATCCACGAGGAGATGATCATGTTAAATGTATGGTAGAATGTGCGAGGAATTGTGCACTATTGTCCCCAGTAACAAACCAAATGATCAATAAGGACCTCTGCTATTGACAGTTGGAGGTACAGACAAGACTCAAGGAGTTCCGACTCCAACGATTGCCCTATATGAGCACATCCACGCTGAGGAAAATCAAAGAACTTAAGTGGGAACTTTTCAAGCATCCACTATAACACTCTTCGGTCCTTGCGTCATCTGACTATCATCCCTTCAAACTCTTACAAATTTTTTTTTTATCGGAAAAAAACTATGTTCAACTGATTAGTCTGTTGTGAATGGGAACCACTATTTTAGCCATTAACATTTCAAGTACTGTATTCATTTATTTAAAGCTGCATTACCCTTAAGCCTTATTGCCTCATCCACATGCGAATCTAATTGAAAGGTCTCTGTGTTAGATATTGAGAGCAACACCCACCCACCCAACGATTAGGTATACGAACCCACGATAGGTTTTCATCATCTTAACGACCTTAGAATCTCCTTAACGATAAACATTCAAAATCCCCTACTGTGTTCTCCTGTGGTTCTATCGATACTTTCCTGGGTTAATGTTATTCATTCAGCAATTTTAGACATTTCCTCTTATTCTGTTGGATTTTATGTAGCCATATGCGGAAATCTTGTTGTCGTCACTTATCCTTGGCCTATATTCATCAGCAATATATATATAGGATCCACTGCTCGAACATCTTTCCAGTAGGCAATTGGTACCCGACGATGGGATTCGAGCCCAGGACCTCATGAATAAGAGCCACAAACGCCTCGTTCATAGGCGTATATGACTCAATCGAAAATTGAGTATATGACGAAATCAGTTGTAAAAAATCGAATCATTAAAATTCGCCTTCTTATTCAGCTGTAGTTGAATTGCCTACCAAATCGAATCGAATTCCAAAACACGACCCACCATTACTTCAGATACTTTTGAATTAAATTTACAACATAATTTCTGGGATGTCTTTTTGCTTAGCCACCCAATTTACAGCATGCAAGTTGCAACATAAAACTCGAATCTGTAAAATTTCCTAAAAGTAGAATCAATCAAGTTGGAACATGGGAGATGATACTACAACGAACCAAAAAATTAAGGATTCAAATATCACACCAAGAGCATAATTCTCAGATCCTTTTGCTCTAATTTTTGAAAAGCATAACGGCGGCCCGCCTACGGCATAAACAAAATGTGGTTTTCCACTCTAATTGGGTTAATGACCACATGTTTTCGAATTGGTTTACATTGGACCCCGAAACCGTGACCACTCACTAATGGGGTCAATTTTCCTCACACTCATGTGCACTTTTACGCACGCCAAACAAAAACAGAAAAAAAAAGTAAAATAAATTGGTTTTTGCGATTGAAATTCGAAACTCTTTTCGGTTTGGATCGCCATGCACTTATTGTGAAGAGTGCAGGTCTGCTGAAGGTGTACAATAAACGAGTGTTTTTTAATCGGATCCCATGAAACCACTCGTGGCTCGAATGATTGTTAAACTTTTCACTTGGATTTCGTCGAATGCTACCAGAAGAACGTACGCAGGTTGAGTAAGTTAATGAAAATTATGCTAACCGTGCAAAATTTCACTGTTTGTGTGAAATTTGAAAAATAACACGGGGTCATTTTCCTCGTTTGAATGGAACGCCACAGAACTCTGTCATGAAACGGAAACAAACAAACACCCGAAGTTTTTACGCGGTTCCACTGCGGTTCATTGGCACTGAAAATGAAATTCATGTGAATTGTGAAATTTTATATGGCCACGATGATTATTTAGGCAATTTTACGACCAAAGCTATTTATTCACTCCTTTTCAAATAATTTGTGAATTTTTTTTCCCCCGTTGCGAGTGTTGTACGAGTTTTATGGAAATTGTCACACAGGGCATGTGTCCTTGGAATGTTTTTGTCTGACATTATTTTGATTCAATTTCTATGATAATCGTCTCCGAATTCTAGGCACAAATTTTGCTTTTAAATGGAAAAATTAATTTTTTGCAGTTTTATCCAGGGATTTGGTTCCAAATAAAATTGACGAAATCCTTGAGTTTCCAATAGAATTTTTATGGCTGCTTAAAGTTTCAATGTCATTTGCCCTAAAAGTTTGAAAGTGGTTCTAATACGCAAATAAGAAATTCCCATACAGATACATAATATTATTTAAGAGATTTTAAACTTATCTGCAAAACTTGGAAAATTATTGGTAATTCCTCCTCCTACAGGAGACGCATAATAAGGCAATAGCATTCTAGCACACCGCAGGAACGTTTTCAGATATCGTCTTGCAAGGATTGTGTTCTTAAAAGGTGGAGTGAAAAATAGGTACATACCTCCTTGCCTTTGTGTGAGTTATTGAGGAAGAAAAAACTAAATTTATTAGCTATTACGAATTTTCCTTAAATCACAATAGTTTAACAAATTGCTAAGAGAGAGAGGCAATCAAAAAAGCCTTCTTAATTGTTAGCAGTGAGAAGACAGATTATGAATTACTGTCCTTTAGTTTGTTCACCCTTCCCCGCCATTTAATCCAACTCCCAAAGTTTAAGACTATAAGTAGCTTCATCATCGGCAAACTAAACCTAGAGTTCCTCAAACGAATCACACAATATACAGTGGCTCAAACGAATAATCGGACAAGGTTAACACTTTAGTAAAGCACAAGATATATGGAGAATGAATAACACGATTTCGTTGATATATAGCTCATTTTTCTTCTTTTTTCCTATATTTTGAAAATATATTTAAGAATTATACATTCTTCAAATCATATGAAAAAATAACAAACAAAATTCATTTTTCAAGTCAAACAAATAATAGGAGAAAATATAAAAATTAACAAATTGTGGAAAAATATACTAATTTAGTATTGGGTGGCAAATATATTTGACTCTATTACAGCTTTAGTTCGTTTTGGCATTGATTTGACGAGATTTTGACAAAATTATAGTTCGATATTATCCCATTCATTCTGTAATGCTTCTTTTAACTGACTTAAATTATTAAATGTTCTGTTGTACAGCCTCTTTGCAAGTCTCCCCCAAAAATGCTCGATGACGTTCAAGTCTGGTGACTGGGCAGGTGTTTGCAGGAGTTTGGAGCAATTATGTATAAGCCAAAGCTTTCCGATCCCCGAAATATACTTTGGATCGCTATCTTGATAAAAAATAAAGTGCGACATGCATCAGCCCGGGTATTTGTTTTTATCGAATTCGGTACTGCGTTTTAGCCACACGTAGGACCTCATATCCGATTCATGTAAGTTAAACTTACTCTCATTGGTAAATAAAACCTCTTAATTATAATTAAAACAATTAAACCCTTAAAACAATTAACTAAATAATCCCTTTACGGGTTTCCAAAATTCGTCATCCTTCAGCAAATATTCCATAGGAAATTTTAGTCGAAGTTTTTTATTCATTGGGCTTATAACTGGCTTCTTCCTAGAAATTCTCCTATCGTAACCGTGTTTTCTTAAAACGTTTCGCACAGTTTCAATACAGACATCCTTTTCTATGTAATCTTACATAAAACTTTTCAATTCTTTGGCTGATTTCAAAGGGTTTTCTTGCACTTCTTTTATAAGTCGATCATTTAATGTTCTTCCCTGGCCTTTTATTTTTATTTATATTATTTTTTCTTTTATTTTTTATTCTATTTTCATTGCGAATCTTTTAACTATATCATGAACAGTTGAATGACTTCTTCCAACCATGTCTCCCATTTTCCGTTGTCGTTCTTCATAAAGTTTTATCACTAACTGACGGAATTCAAAAGTTCATTGTTTTTCATTTCGAATTACAACTCGTTGTCGCACAACCAAATATCAATTGAATGCAAACACGGAATACTGAAAGCGATGGATGTGATTTTACAAGAATTTCTAGGAAAATCCTTTTCTTTTGCAAGTATTGCTCATTTATTTAATTTGTCCGATTATTTGTTTGACTTGAAAAATGAGTTTTATTTGTTTTTTTTTTCATATGATTTGAAGAATGTATAATTCTTAAATATATTTTCAAAATATAGGAAAAAAGAAGAATAAAACCAGCCAAGTGCGAGTCGAATTCGCACACGAAGGGTTCCGTACCATTATCTATAAAAACGGCAAAAAAATCATGTCTGTTGTATGGGAGCCCCCCTTAAATATTTATTTTATTCTATTTTTTATTTTATTTATTTTGTTGTTATAGCGGCAACAGAAATACATCATCTAGGATGTGAGTTTGGCCAGGTCTGTCTATTACCAAAAAGTTTTTGATCACTGATTCTGGGCCCACAAATGTCTCTATCGCTTCAAGTTTTACCCAAACAAAAGCGATTAAGTTTTTTTATCGAACTTATCTAATACTAGTCCGAAGTAGCTTTCCTGAAATTTGAGAATTAAAAATGGTACCAGGGTATTTGGTAGTAAAATGGCGATATTTAAGCTGATGGATAGGGAACATGGACGTCATAATATAAATTGAGATGGGTTCAGTCGTATCTGTCTGATAGGTGATATCAGGTACTCTTTCGCGGTGTTCTGTCTAGAATCATAGAGCCTACGTCTGGAATGCCCCAAGGTAGTCATCTTGGCCCTCTTATTTTTGTACTTTCCATTAACGATGTCGTGCATCTTTTGAGACATCCAGGAGAACTTGAATGTTTTCCATTCTTGGTGTGGCCGCAATAACTTGGAGCTCTACATAAATAAGTGTGAGGTTATGTCATTAGTAGGCGTAATACTATCAGCTATGACTACATATTTGCCACGGCCAGAATCCCTCGCGTGCAGTGTGTTATCGACCCTGGCGTCAGACTTAACTCAAAGCTTGATTTCATTTCCCATATTAACCACACGGTTTGCAAGGGTAATTCCATGCTTGGTTTTATTTTACGCTGGTCTAAGGAGCTCTCTAACCGTCAGGTTTCATTAACATTATACAGCTCGTTCGTTAGACCACTGCTTGAGCACGCGTCTCAGGTATGGAATCCATTCTATACCGTGCACGTCGCCCGCATCAAGTCAGTTCAGCGCAAATCCATTAGTTTGTGCTCAGAGATCTGGCTTGGGACGATCGTTTGATCCTCCCGCCTTTTATCATGAGCGGCAAAATCGCATTGGCCTGGCCTCCCTGGAGAAGCGACGCAGTATTGCCAACATAATTTTCATTCATCAGCTCTTGAACAATAAAATTGACTCTATGGAGCTCAGGGGTTGGGTGATGGTGGAAACGCATACTACATATTGATACCAATATTACTTCATAATATCACTCTCCCCCTTAAACTCAAAATATGGAACTGTACTAATATTTTTTTTCCATTAAACATATGGTAAAAAATAGATAGATGTATTGTTTTATATATCTATCCTTTGTATCCTCAAAAATTTCTTTGTACCAGTGAGAAAGAATTTCGATTTTGCTAAGTTGTAGTGTTTTTTGAACGATTTTAGTAATTTAGTAATTATGCGTACCAAATTTTTAAAAATATATTTGTATTGATAATTGAATTAAATACTTTTATCGATTTTACGTAAAATGTGTACGCGGTAATAATAGGTTTTTATCTACTGCCCAAAAATTGTTTCAAATTTTAAATTTATATTAAAACGTCAGTGATAGGTAATGTCAAATAAAGCAACAAATTTTACCAGAGGAGAGATGAATCCCAATCCTACTCAGACATC
>QYTT01087342.1:0-12309 GCA_006980735.1 Dasypogon diadema | reverse complement strand
TTTCAAAAATGTATAGTTATAGTAGTCTATCTTCATACAGTCCTGAAATATACAGGCCTAAACATGAATTTGTACTGAAAATTGGGGGCGTCTAAGGATTAAAGTCTTTTCCACTCCTCCCACACTGAAAAAAATTATGAGCTCAGAGCTTTCAATTTTGTGTGCGTTTTCGGGACAGCAACAGCAAAGTGATCCTTGGAATCATAGAGAATACCCTTGGAATCATAGGGAATACTTAACAGCTATTTATTGTTTTACTAAAAGCAATTGTTGTAAGCCCGAAAATAACAATTTATGTCACCAAAAGTCACAATTATCGGGTCATAGCCCGTGAGCATACTACACATAGCTTTTTCTTTCAGTGCATGTTAGCATAATTGCGATGCAATTTATTGCAACAAATTACGTATGAAATGCAGAAAATTATTTTTTGTTCGATTGCCAAGGGGTAGGGAAGTGCAATGCATTCGAAGTGGAGGGGATGAATTATTCCGTAGCTTGCTAATGCAAGCAATATTACTATGCGGCGGCCGTGGCTCAGCGGCGTATCGTAGCGTAGTTGGGGAAGCATGACTATACTGGCCCGACTAAAATTGACTTTCAGAAACCAAATTCAGCTTAAGTCAAGTTACGAAAACATGAAACTCGCTTATAGCAACTATAATCGATTTTCAAAACCTGCGAAGGATGGAAAAACAAAAAACATAGTTTATAAAAATGTGTTAAAATAATATATTTAGAATAAAGTTTGCAGTTAGTTTGTATTTGTATTATTTGGAACATTAGTATCCTAAAAATAAAAATGGCTGCCAAAAGTAACTATTTCACGCGGACGAAGTCGCGGGCAAAAGCTAGTATTAAATAAATTTAAAATAGCAGATAAAACCGAAATATTTACAACCGAATTTTTGGAGGTAAACATATATTTCATTATCGTTGTGACTTTTTTTATACTTTAATGAATTTGACTTTTTTTTATACTTCAAATTCATTAGAATTTCTAAAAATTCAAAGAATTTATATGCGTAAAAATATTTATTTTTTTACTGTATAGTAAATATAAAAATATTAAATTTGACTCTATATATAATTGTTTTTTAGTCGAAAAAATGAATTCAAACCTTTTCGGGGAATATTCAGCGGTCATACACAAAAAGCCTTTTCAATCTTATGTTGTAAATAAAAAGACTTATGTACTGATGCGATATTTTATTAGTAATGAATAAAACTTACTAAAATATAAATCACCATGGATTTCCAATTTTATTATTGCCATGTATAAAACACCAAAAAAGACTGTTGTTGATATTTAAATCTCTAATAATTATAATGTAAAGAAATATTATACTATTATGTTCTTTTCTAATAAAAAAAAATTACTTGAATTTTGCTCTTTAGTTAGAAAAAGGAGATCCGGATAAAAGTGGCAACATCAGGATAAAGGAAAAATATTTATTTGCAATATGAGCAGAATTGAAATGCAACTATATTGGAGTATTATACTTCAATACAAAAATTATTTGTATTAAATTTAAAACGATATTAATTCTTGTGAGCCTGGTGTTAACTTTTAATACTAACAAAGGTAAATTTAGTCCCGCTGGAATTAAAATGCGCTATATTTATATATTGTGTTTTAATCAGGGTGTACTAATTCAAAATATGGAAAATTGAAATTTAATATTACGAGTTACTTAAAAATTAAGTCTTATATGATATTTAAATATAAGACTAGTAACATTAAACCTGTTTTTTAATATATGCGATTTATTAAATTTTAATATTTCTCTGGTGTAGTCATATATGCAATACAAAAAAGATTGAAATTTATTCTGAAAATTTTAACCATGCAAGTATTCCATCACCCCCTTACCTTTTGTGTACTTTGTATATTATGTATATGTCGTTGCAATGCGCCAGGCAAATTGGAAAACTATCCCACATTTTCTAATCAGCCTGACAATTTTTAGGCTTATTGTAATTAACCGAAAGAGCTTTAGGCTTAAAAAATGTCCAATCGGTGCACCTGAAAGACACGTTGCTTGAAAATGTAATATTTTGTCACATATTGCGTACACCTGAACGCACTCATGTTTCAGAGGACGCGTGAGCCCTCTGTACCCACAATTTTTTCACTATTTTCAATACGCCTACATCAGAGAAGTTCTATTGAAATAACCCTGAAATACGGGTGGTTCAGAATACCAGTTTCTATTTATAAGGTGGTTTGGTTTTTAAAATATTAATAGCATTAATCCTTTTTTGTTTATAGCTATTAGCACATGGAAAGTGCAATAAGTTCATTTTCTCCACTACCACCGCTTGGTGTCATAGAAGAAGAATGTTCTAAGACTAGGAATAAACTATATAAAAAAGGAGAGAAGATCACGCTCGTAAGCTCAACAGACTAGTCAGCTTTCCAGATGTATTTATGCTAGCAATGGACTCATCAGAGCCCCTTATATCTTCTATGGGAATTCAAAATAGGATTTAATGTAGAAAAGGATTAAATCTGCGAAGAGATGTTATCACTTTGTTAAAGAATATACCTGTAAGCAGTGAAAACCCCAGCGAAATTGAACTAGAAGAAGAGTTTCCAGAAGTGAGTCTGATAGAGTTACCGGAAGAGGGGTATTGATTTTAGTTTATTTTAAAAATTTTTCAAAGTATAATGTTAGTGCGGGACTTTTTTTGTAAATGTTACATTAAACGTTTTCTTTTTGGTATATTTATTTAGTTATTTACAAGCCATAAGTTTGAAAGTGCGGTAACCTTGAATTTTGGCCTGGTACTGTTACAATATTGTGTGTAAAATGTTTTTTTCGTAGTCCACAAGAAAAGTATACAAAGTTTGGTAGCAATTGCTTGAAAAATGAATACAGTGCACTTTTGAGGGCTCTGCCACCTTGTAGAACCTTAAACGGAACGTAACCTATTACCAATTAAATGAAGAATGACTTCTTGTAAATTCTTACGATAAACGGCCATTTCAAATGTGGATGATTCTTATAACGAGGTTCTTTGAAACTGAATTGAGAAATCTAATGGCTAATGTTATCCGATTGGTCGTTAATTAGACGGATTGCTTTGCTCTCACCATTAACCCTCAGATAACGGAACTTTGTTTATCTCTGCAACAAGAAAACAACGAGCCCTTGATTTTGGATTCCATTGGTCCATAATTAGAACTAAAAAAGAGTACGAATACAGACAAAAAAATGAAGATTTACAGGAAAATGTGAGAAAAGCTTGAAGAGTTATCTTAATAATAAGACTGGACTCAAACTACCCACGATAGAATGGTTGTGCACCAGTATCATACAACTACAAATGAGATTTTATACGGAAGCGATCAGCTCCTTGAGCCCATGCGTATTGGTTTTGAAAACTTAATTTTACAATCTCTATTGATAGTAGAGTTCGTTTTCTGAACTGTAAACGCATCTTTTAACGCTGTGCTCCCAAGGATGATAGAGGGAGTCTCTACATTTCCACCTGGGCAGGAAGCCAATATTGGCAATCATGGAATGCAAGAACAACCAAAGAATTGTCAGGCTACCGAATGCCAAAGGTTTCAAAGTCGAGAAATTAATTGTTAAAAAATCCTAGCAGTACGCTATTCACGATAGCTTTATAAATAAGTTACAAATGTGAAAAAATTGAAAATACAGGAATCTTTTACTTACTTTCTAGTTTATCCAAAATATTCATAAATGTGTCGTGCGCAATACTAAAGCTAAATATTTATAATTATCACACTTAAAATGCTGCGTTATTTTTGATTATTTTACTGTCGTCAACAATCTTCAGCTTTTTTTCCTGAAATATCTCCTCATGTGCTGCACTTTCATATTTGTAGCCATCCATAA
This sequence comes from Dasypogon diadema, assembly GCA_006980735.1. Lineage (NCBI taxonomy): Eukaryota > Metazoa > Arthropoda > Insecta > Diptera > Asilidae > Dasypogon > Dasypogon diadema. The sequence goes on along the minus strand of QYTT01087342.1, from coordinate 8,440 downwards.
AGAACATTTTACTGGTGCAGCATTTTTGCTTCATCAAAAAATTAAGACCATCTTCATAACCTACGAATGGACAGAGAAAACAGAAAGATATCGCAGAAAATACTTTCGTATACAAATATGTATATAGGTGATATCATATTTTCTGATGATATTTACTGGAAAATTCCAATGTAATCTTCAGAAACGTTTAGATATCATAATATGGCAATCTCTTAATTCCATTATTATTATTCTGTATAAGCAATTCACGCATAAATCTAATATAATGAGAAATAAGAAAAGAAAAACTAACTGACAGGAAGAGAGATAATGTAAGAACCGAATCCACTCCTAAAGTATTTGAAACCTAGAAAAGCAGAAACTAATGGAAAGCACTGGCATTGGGTGAAAGTCTGATGGAAGAGTGCAATTACCAGAGTAAATTCGAGTAATCAAATCATTTCACGGCAAAGAACGAACATGAAATTTTCATAATTATACATTTGATTGCAATTTTCTTCACTTTTCTTTCGTTTGCTAGATTTGTACCATACTTAGACATTACTTCTTGCCACTTTTGCGCGGCAATCAACATCACGTCTTCAGCTGCAGCATCTTTTTACAGCCATTAATAAAATGAGAACCCTATAATGGATGAGGGAATCAGTCAGCTTATCACGTTTACTGAGCCATTTTGCCAGATTACACTTTCCTCCAATACATAACTGTCTAATTTTATCACATTTCTTGCACTCATAAGCAATGAAGTGATAATTGCTCATCAATAATATTAAAACTACTTCTAGAATCTTGTTAGGTTTGAAGATTGATTGAAATGTGGAAATATTTTCAAGACTGGTAATATCAGGCCTATGGGGAAGTGTTGCAATGAACGCGTCTAGTAAGATTAGATTGCTTGTTTAAATCAACTTCAACACTCGAAAAACCAATTAAATTTTTAATAGAAAATAAAAACGGAAATGTTATTTTTTCAAAACATGTTTATTAATCTTGCTGCTTATTATCTTCTTATTGTTTAATTTTACAAGTTTCCGTGGACTTATAAAATAGGTGTATTCACTTTGAGTGAAGATTCGAATCTCAACAACTTTACCTACCATCATAAGAGTTTTTCAGTAGCCAATAGACTAGAGGCCATTGGTTGTTGTAGCAATGAAATTTTTCGAAATTTTCTTTTCGTCAATAGGTACAGTTTAGTTTCTTACCTCTACCTATGACTCGTAATTCTTTCGAAACGACTTCTAACTAATAAAATTGAATGCACGTATACATGTGTTTTTTTTAAATGAGAGCTTATTTTTTCTCAGTTGTATCGCATTAACGAAAATGACCCTATAGAGTTAAAAGAGAAAAAACATTTGAGAAAAATATGACTTTTATGTGGTAACTCGTAAGGCACTCGCATACAGTAGCTCTTTTCGGCGACGCTGCTCCAAGCAGATCAGACCTGTTCCAAAAGAGCAGCAAACAAAAAATTTCTTCGACACCAAATTGAACACGACAGACAAAATTTTAACAGTCAATTCGCTAGTAACAGAAAGAGATAAACACCATACCTTTTGCAATGTTTACACCCAGAAAAATAACTTGGTGAAAGCGTAACTATTTCGATAGTTATTTGACGAAATCAGACTCAGAACTAGAAAGTTTAAAATGGTTATTGAAATAGTTATAAAATAGTTATTCTTAGAAGTTTCGCAATAAATTCAAACTACAATAAATAGTCAGTTTTCACTATAGAAAATTGTAAAATTCAAGTAACTATTTTAATAATTAATAAAATAAAAGGAATATTTGTTGGTAATTTCGTCTAAAAATGACAAGGGAAATAGTTGAAAGGAATTTTCAGATAACTGGTACGTATTAAGGAAAGGGACGACAATAAACTGGCGTAAAGTGGCAATTACGAGCATATTTTATGTGGTCGTTTTCTCTTACTTGACTCCTTATGTTTTATAAATTTTACATGTGTATGTATAAGTATTACATGACTATTATGTGGTGATTTCGCCTAATAATGCAAGTAAAATAGCCGAAAACAGTCATAAAATAATAAAAAATAACGAAATCATAGTTGGAGTACACTATTATATTGTTCCCTATAGTGACGCGTTAAATTAAGAATAAATTGTGGCTGATGCATTCTCATTGTTCGCATGCGAATTGTAATTCGTGCTATTAAAAACACAAGTGTAAATGCGGTTTTTCTTTAGATAGGATTAGGTAGGAACATGAAATCCCAAGATTTCATAAATGGAAAGGCAACCCACTGATATAAAGTTGTGGCAATACTTTTCGCCACATATGAAAAACCTTTTTTTCATTTAACTTATAATTCGTAATAAGAATCTTTGTATAGTATATAAGTACTTGTGATATTATCAATAAATTTAGTTCTGACTCGACCCAAAATTCGAGAAACTAAAAGCCGCATTCTGTGACTTGGAAGTTTCCAAAAAGTGATAAATTTGAGCACAAGCATTTCCTTATAATTTCTTGCCTCCCTTTTGTTTGATTTTTTATGACTTCTTGTTCTTCGCTTTAGTAAAATTGATGCTCCTTTGACTGTATTGGATTACAGCTAAATTTTTAAAAGAAATACTTCGAAGCGTTAATATATCCTGTAACAAGAAAATGGTTGAAAAATCCAGCCCAGTAAAATTAACTATTTTTTAGATGGGTAAAACTGACTATATAGCGATTATAAGCAACCATTTTATGTTCCGGGCTTTTAACTAGTAGGTGGTCACAAGTAAAGATGTTTTAGTCAAAATTAACTATTTTGTAGTCCCTACAAATAGTTAGAAGTAACTATACTTTTTGTAGTTAAAATCAACTAATATAATGTTGTTCCGAATTACGGTTATAACAAATTAATGGCATTTGTAGGGCAAAGGTGGAGGCGAGCGAGTAAAAGACCGATCCACTCTGGCTGAGCATTTATTTCGAACTGTTATCACATTACTTGTATTTCGCTTATCAGGCTATCGATTCCGTTAAACTAGCAGCTAACTGATCTAGAATATCATTTTTGAAAATTGATGAAACGAACGTGCATCTCTATGCACACACACCTACACATTGGAACTGGAGCAGGTGTATTTCCACCAGAAACTTCTAAGAGCATAGGAATTGAATTAATCTGCATGAGAGCACCTATTAAACTGGAGCGTTAGAATTTTAAGAGAAATGCATTTTTATTTTTTATCCCTTGCATGCTTTCTGGCGGAACATGGCACGCACTTTGATGTGTGGCCTTCCGTCACATCTAGTATGCGAGGAGGCAATGAGTCCAAGCAAACTTTTGTTTTTTCAGTTTTTTCGATTTCACTTCCTGAGGCAAGGAGCTCCTGTTTCCAAATTTCACTTGTAAAGTTTTTAGGAAAATAAAGTTTTAACGAATTGCTATCATGGAGTTTATTAATTTATTAAATTATTTCGCACCCCATAAGGTGTATATTATGTTTTACGTAGAGCTAAAATTTAAGGATTTTTGTCCCTTTCACTCTTATAGATAATTTTATCAGCTGATTTCAGGGTCAATGGGAACTTTTTAGGAATTTGTTCTCTCTTGTTATATTTGCTCAATGATTAAAGCTGGCTGTGTTGCGTGGAGAGACAATCGTTATTTTACGATCAGACCACTCACAGAGCAATTAAACATCGATAAAGAAGCCGTGCATACGTTTATCAACAAGGATTTAGGAGAAAGGAAGTTGTACACGTTCGTTCTACATGCGCAGTCTCATAATGCAGCGGTTATTCGTCAGTTTTTGGCAAAACAAATGATACTATGCACTATACCACCTCTAACACTCGTCAGATTTCACCCCGACGGACCACTTTTAGTTTCAAAAATTAAAATTAAAGCTAAAGAATAACAATTTCACATTATAAGGACTATCTAACGAAGGAGCTAGTGGATTTCCAGCACGCTCTGGAGCAACTATCCTAAAACAGTCCTAATCCTAAAACTAAAACCTTTAGCCACCACTACCACAACAGTGTTATCAGCGGCCGAAAAAACTGTCCACCGCTTACTTCTTCTTACGAAGATATTACTATTCAATCATATAAAGTGAGTAAAAAAAGTTAAAGCACAATTGTATAGATATAGACAATCTGTAGTAAATTCAGCAGTTGAACTCGATACAACCGATGTGGACAGCGTAGGAAGGATTCCATACCTGGGATGGTATTCAAGAAGCGGTCTGACAATATTTTAGTTTGTCTCAAAATCCTTCAAACCTAAAATACTTTCAAACGACCCCTAAAATGCCTTTGTACAACTTTGCGTTTACGATTACTAGAGCTACAAACTTAAAAATGAGGTAAAGGTTGCAACACTTTTTTTACATGTGTTTAAATTCTATAAAAGGCGTGATTGGACGAATACCAACGTTTGTGGAAAGTTCCATTTATTGCGGTTCTTTTTAACTCTATTTTGCGCAATTTTTCCCTTGAGTAATACTTTTGATACATTTAATGCATTTAAAAATTATTGAACCAGTAATTGCATCGGTTCTCTCGCACTTTAAAACCGTAATAAACATTGATTGAAGTACTTTTTTTCTATTTAACGGATGTTAGGCATGTAATATTTGATGCAAAGAGTAGCACTGTGTAAAAATAGAATTTTCGCAAAAAGTGAACTCTTCATTTATAATAAAGGTTTTCTACTTATCATTTTTTCGCTGAATACCACAATTGATAATGAAGGTAAATATGCAATTCACCCACACTTTAGATTTTAGTTTAGTTTGACAACAACGATACAATGTAGTATTTTAATAACATTTATTTTGATAAGTAAATCTAATCTAGTAAATTTTACGCAGCTTCTAACTTAGAGAGCTTGCATTATCTCTCCGTATGTGCAGGGAAGAATGTGCATCCATATTAACACGTTCACACCGGCACTTTATTAGTAAGGGAGCTTTCTCATGTTGTATTTAATTTATCATGCAATATACTCTTAAAGTTCTCGCGTGTACCACCGGTGATACACGCCGGCGTGAACGTGTTACAACGTGAATATTTCCCAAATGTCTCGTAAATGTATGAAACACTTTTCTACAGAAAGTACTTTTTTAGAAAGTATATTTTGTTTCAACATTTTTAGGTAAAATACGTTTCACCAAAAATATATAGACGATATCCCGAAATTTCAAAAGACCGCAACACTAAAATCCCGCATTATTTTAAAAATTAATCGAAGAGTAAAGGACAATCCCGAAAATTCCAACCGGCAAAAAATATAGAAATAGAAATTTTTAAATTCTAAAAATCTAGTAATCTTTACGAATCTTGAATTTCAAGAAGGAAGCAAAATTTAAAAAAAAAATTAAAGTCCTAAGGGGTAAAAATTCTGCCTTTTACAAAAAGTAAAGAAGAAAGGTCAATTTATTACATTCTTCTGCCCTCAAAATACTGTCGTTTACAAAAGAGGGAAAAACATGATTAACATTCGGAATTTTGAACATTCGAGATTGTATCATTCGGGATTTTGTAATTCGGCAATTTCTCATCCCGGATATTGGTTTTGTGATTTTGTATTTCGGTATTTGATCCTGCAAGAGCCTAGGAAGGCGGAAAAGTAAAACTCGTCTGTACTGCACGACCGTATATTTCAGAAGAAGGAACCTAGTTCACATCGAATTTTCTAAATCCCTAAAGTGTTATACAATAACAAATACAAGTGCACAAATATAAGAGTACACACTTCATTACTGAATTGTTCCTTTTTTGTTACTAACTGAATTTAAATTGAATTTTTGTTTTCTTACTAATTGAATTACTCTAATTTGGAATGTTATTCTCTTAAAATTTATATTCTTTTTGCATTTTGCTTTGCGATTGCTTCACTAGTGATCGATTAATTAATATTCATTTATAGTGAACAAACCCAGGCCAAAATCCAAAAGAAATGCAGAAATTATCCAGAAAAAAATTCGCGCGTTTTTGGATTTTGACGTTTTTTTAAGGTATTGCCTAGTCTCAGGGGAAAACCCTTTGATGCACAGAGCACAGCTTAGGCGTAGGGAAGAGGATATTGAGAAACTTGAACCTGAAAAATGTTGTAAGTGAGCCACAATGTTTGGCATGAAATCATTACTATGCAACAACATCCCAGTGGCTTCGCAAGTACAATACTAGTCAGTCAATAGAATTGCCTCAAACACAGCTACCCACCCAAATCGCCGCGCCTTGTCCAGGATTCGAACCATTACCACATAGGAGAAAATTTGCAAACGTGCGTCTCAGCCCGCTCGGAGACCGGCGTATTGCAATTTTGTAGCAATACAATAAATTTTCAATAACAAGAAATGCGTCATGCTGCAGACTCTTAGCACGTGTTTTTGTTAGGATTTTCTTTTGATTAGTGATAATTTTTTTCGGAAAATATGGGTTCAACTGTTGATTGTATAGCAGTTTCCGCTACGTGTTCATTTTGATTTATTATTAATAAGATTTCTAAATATGACATCTTACTTTTGTGGAATTTAAGATTACTTAATTAAAAGAAAATAAATTCAACGAATTGTTAACCTTTTAAAAAGAAAATCTAAAGTGACCAAATAATTTTAGCAGGCAGTGTAATCTGCTGTGTCTAAATTTATTTGTCTGTAATGTATTTATTCAGGACACTTTGCTTTTGCGCACGAAAATTCATAAAATTCATCACATCCATAGACATATAAAACTCCTGGACCGCACAATGCCCTGTCTCACATGGGCACACTTTTTCTGGTCTTCTTCTTATCAAATCGTTCTTAGACGAAACGAGAGACAACTACTTTTAACTTTTTCATTTGCATGGCTTGCAATGCAGCTGACACTGATGAAGTGCCACTGGAATCATCCTTACACGGAAAGAGACGACCTGATAAAAGTGATCCCATTTTGCTACCAAGTATAGCATTACGACGCGCGGTCCATTTCTCTATGCCGGTGATCACATCAGCTTTTAGACACAGACACTTTGAAAAACTTTACATTTAACTCATATAGATACCTGAAATTTGTAAAAATATTAATGTCAAGTAAGTTTGTGTTAGTTTTTAGTTTTAATCTGAATTTCGTCCGGTAGAGGTGTTAGAAGTAATTTAGTGGTAGCAAATAATAAAATTTTACCGGAAAAAAATTTCATCAAAAGAGAAGAAAGAAAATTTTATCAAGAGAGAAGAAAGAAAATTTTACCCCAGAAAAGAGTTTTTTAAAAAAAGGTCAGATTTTTCTTAATTATATTTAAGTTTCGTAAAAAATTATTTAAAAAAATTGTACAACACAAACAAACAAAAGTTTTAAATCACATTTTAAATCTTTTATAGATAACAACTTTTTTAAAAAAATATATACATATATATATTTATAAAATTTTTTGAATAGTACGAAAAATATTCTTAAATTTTACCAAGTATCATATTCTAAAAAATTTTTTAAATAGAATATTAATAAATTGAATTAAATTTTGAAGAAAGTCTCCTCCGTCAGGAAAAAGTTTTCGCTTGTCAAAGTTCTTCCGTTTCGCGAGTGAACATTTTATTTAAAAAAAAATAGAACAAAAAAAAATAATAATAAAAGTGAATATAATATAATAAAAATATATTATAAATTTTTTGGTTTTTCATTCTTCATCATGTCACTGTCGGTAGAAGTTGGAGATAATGTTAATATCCTACCGGAAATAAACGCCTCTTCAGTTAAAGTGTCCAGGAGCTTGGTTTGTTCAAGCGTAGGCTCAATTCAATAATAAAGGAATCTCAGTCGACAATACTAAATACGAATATCTTTTATTGTCACTTCCCCCTAAACCTTTATAATTCTTCAATCATATATACCGGAGTAAACCGTGATCCGACAAGAGGTGTTCAGCCATCTTATCAAAGGCAGCTAAAGTATTCTAAATTATCCCTTCCAGTAAAGGAAGCAATTGGCATACACTTATTCCTTATATTCCGTCATATAAGAAATCTTACGAACAATGCTACGTGAATTCGACGGTTAGCATATACTCTGCACCCTTTTCCATTACCAAGAATTCTGAAAATTCAAATTTGTAGGATATAACAATAGAAAGTAGTTCTATAATATATCTGTATCGAAACGCCAGCAAAGTAATGAATAATTTATAATCAATCTTTTTCGAATGTTTTAATTTTTGTAGACAACGGCTTTGATTAGTACGTGGTACATAATGTATGAGGTATACAATCAGCAAATGGAAACACGTCGCAGGTAGCTATATTTTCCAGCTTTATCAAAACTTCGCATAAACAACTTTTCGTGGACTGAACTAACATTTGGATAATTGCCAGACTATTAACACAGAAATTGTCTTCTGCTCACATGACAGTTAATGCAACTGCATTAAACTTTGTCGGTTTACCGCCATCAGCCTGGAGTGACAATCAAAATAGGGTACACAATTTAAAAATTC
>QYTT01087338.1:8237-30423 GCA_006980735.1 Dasypogon diadema | reverse complement strand
ATAGGGTCAAAGTGAAAAATTGTAATTTGCAATTACAGTGAGTTAGCATTTCAATCCTCAAGGAAAACAGAACTTTCATATAGCTTGAATCGACTGTAAACTCTTTTTAATCAGGATTTTTCATTCCGGTTATGCTGTTCTGTGGAAATTTGTAAATTTGTTAGAGGATGCTCTGTAAGCCTTAATTTGATGCAAAGGGCAGTCGCTAGCAGTAGCTTTCACATTAATAGAATCAGCGCAGTGCATGCAGATTCGAGGAGCTTGCTGATATAAAAAGACAGCTTGTGCGAGCAAGCGTATACGTTCCCAGGCATTTTGAGTATTTGAAATTCTTCCTCTAAATGCAGCATGCCTCACAGAATTCTACTAGGAGGAAGAATGTCCTGACTTAACAAAAATGCATTATGCCACGACCATCTACAGTAAGATCTAAGTAAGCTGTGGTGGTTTTGTCCATTTGCTGCTGAAGATACGTAAACAGATCAGCGTCGAGGAGCAATTCTCATGTTGTTCGCTTTTCTGTGAGGATTATTTATTCTTTGGGATTCACTATTGCCTGCTTGATTCCTCTTATGACTTTCTTGCACGAAGTGTAGCCTTATTTTTGCAGATATATTTCTTTTATTCCATGCATAGCGGCACGGGGCGTCCTCTGATCTTTAGTTTCAGCGTAAAAAAACAAGATAATAGAAAAATATTAATTACTAGAATCATACCAACATTTTTCGGATGGGCCATATAAATTTGAATAACAACAGGATTTTACAATAAGCTTGCTGACCGATAAATCCTATTATCCTATACAGCAACATTGGTAGCGTGATTCTTACAAGTCGTAGTGATGTCATATAGTGGCATAAATGCCGCGGGCGATATGGTGTCATTCCGTTTGCAACTTGAGAATAGGGCCCCAAACATGCAATGAGAATAACAGCACTCGTTTCAGCTGGTCAAAATAATTCTTAGCAACTTGAACGCACAAATTAGTCGTGACCAACATCTTTGATACAACTATTCAAGAACAAGTATTGTGTAGAGTTGTTGGCTTGTTAGACTACAATAAGGATACTCGATCTTCCTCACAGCAACATTTACAAGTCAAACTGTCTTCTATCGATCAACTGAGTTACTAACAAGTCAAAAGAACAAAGTAGTTAACCTCTATAATTTCTATAATGGGTAAAATAACCTTTCAAACCCTGTAGAAAATGTTTCAAGAACATAGTTTGAATGTGTAAAATATTTGCGGATTAATTAAATTAAGAAGCTCCTTCTTTTTACATGGATTGCCCAAACATTCTGGACTTATTGGATAGATATCTAGGCATCGTTGCACCTATACGTAAGGCAAATATCTCACCGTTTTTTCTGCGTATTGTCCTCCGAGCGGAATCGATGAGCAAAAGTCCAATTCTATTGTACATTGCAACCTACTCACACAAACCCAGTTCATTTAACTGGAGTTTCATAGTGCAGAGACTGATTTTAAATGAGATCTCGCTTCAAGTTCTCTCTTAATCTACGGCAATTAGTATAGTCTCCGTCAAGGAGAAAAATAGAAAATTTACAATCATAATGAATTAAATAATGTAATAAATAAAATCTATTATTTTAGATTACTTGCTTTTAGTTAGAAGATCTTTATAAATTTCCTTATATGGTGCTAAGCACTTCTGAAGTTCTCTTGTAGACTGTTCGGCTATGCCTAGGCCTTTTTTACGCTTTGTAGAGTGAAGTGTTCTTCGTCTTCACCTCTGAGTTATCATGGTATATTCCAGATATCATTTCTACCAAACCTGCTTCACGAATTTCTTCCTCCACTAGTAATTCTTGGATATCTTGTGCAGTCATATTGTCAAAATTATCCCCTCCTAGAGATTTAGCAACTTCTAATACTGCATCCATTCTATTTTCTGCTGGTTTGATGAGATTTTCGGCCATTTGTTTTTCCAACAACAATTTAATGTCGTCGGTTTCATTTCTCTGATAGATGAGTTTATTATAATAATGCAATCCAAAATTGTGAAAAGTCTCCATGACGTCCATAGATTCGTCTTCATTGTAATGATTTCCCTACGTAGTCTTAAATGTAGCTATAATTCCCTGATCTAACGGTTGAAGTAAAGCAGTTTCATTTGAAGGTAAAAAAAATATTTTGACATTTGGGTTATTTAAATCTTGCGGATGGCTGGGTATATTATCTAATATTAATAGAACTTTAAAATCTAAATTTTTTTGTTTTAAGTAGTTTTCCACACTTGGTACAAAACAATTTCTTAAATAATTCGGTAGTTACCCAAGCTTTTTTATTTGCTATCAAATATACCGGTAAATGCTCTTGTTCAGGTTTTTCATTGCACGGGGATTGAGAGATTTATAAACCAGTATAGGTTTTACCATGTGATCGCCTGAACTATTACTGCACATAAGTAACCTTACCCGATCTTTTGATATCTTGAAACCTGGCGCAAATTTTTCATTTTTGGATACATATGTCCTCTAGGGCATTTTTTTTCACTAATGAGCTGTCTCGTCGGCATTACAAACCTGGTGTGTCGAATATCCACCCTCTTCAATAATTTTTTTCAATTCCATTGGATAAATTTTGGCGGCTTCTTTATTAGCTGATGCACTTCCTCCTTGTATTTTTAAGTTTTGTAATGACAAGCGTTTTCTCATACCATCAAACCACCCTTTGCTGGCTACAAAATCTGGATTTAGTAGCAGTTTTTCCATTTTCCTTTAAGTATTGGTAAATTTTCTGGGCTTTGTGTTTAATAAAATTAGTGTTCAGTGGAATCCGTTTTTTTTTAACAGTCTTCAATCCTGATGCTAAGGGCTTTTTCCATCTGCTCCATTATTGCTGCCCTAGGACAAGATGTCATATTTGCGGAGATAGAACAACCTGCTGCAAGGATCTCTAATTTCCTGTTCATTTTTCCTTATTATTATTATATTATAATATTCCTTATTATTTCCGTATTGTCGCTTCATTTAAATTCAGCGATTTGGCAACATATGATATCTTTTCCCCCTTTTTGAGCCGATCTAAAATTTGAAATTTGGTTTTCATGGAGAAGAAATGTCTTTTAAGAGATTTTTATTTTATTATTTCTTTAAAAAAGGTTGAGTACGACCTACCTGAAAATTTGTAATCTAGGTGGCTAAAAGACACATAATTAAAGTCTTAAAGTGTCTTACTTAAGTATTAATAGTCCAGGAAAATTCTGCACGGAAATCTGATAGTACGTAGAGTTCGATGTCAAATGAGCTAAGATGTCAAATGAAGCGTCTTTTGCTATTAAGAGCTTTATCACGTTTGTGTGATAAAGCTTTTAACAGCTGCTGTACGGGGATTTCCCTAATTTCAAATTGTGTCCCCTTTCACGAGGAAGTTTTTGGCGTCCGACGCTCGAAAAATGGAGGGAAAGGATAGGATAGGGATACATGCGGTAAGAAGCGGGGTTGAGCCCGCAACTGGAATTTTCCTTCCAGCTATCGCAGGAAGCAAGAAACTCGAGCAGGAATAGTTTCAAGACTAGTTTTTTCCACAGAACTTAATCGTTACCGAGGATGCAATAAGACCATACACTTCCAAAACGTTTCATGATGGTCACTTGTGGCTCGAAACGCGTCGCGTATTAAAAAATTTTTTGCTTTAAACAAGACGGTAAGGTGCTATTTGTAAAAAACGTTTTGAAAGTCTTTTTCACTTCAAAGTTTTCAAGTTTCGCACATTTTAAGATATTTCGAAATAGAAAAAATTACGCAATTTATAATTGCTTTTAAATATACGCTGCTGTAAATAAAAGTGCTCTTATTTTAAAAGAATTTTATTAAACGTAGTAAAAAAATTGGAAAAAAATTCCCAAATGCAAGTTTTGGAACTAAAGTACAAAGTGATGCTTTTTCTGGATGATGATGTATTATTTCCTCTGTTGGCCATATATTTGTGATTAATGTTTACTCCCAAAGCTTTGTGCTTACGAAGAAGAAATATCTTACTTCGCAAGAAGTTTTGGCATATTTACACTCTTAAAAGTTTTTGAAATGTATTAAATTACTTGGTATGGTATTAAAGTAATACCTAACCTAATAGACATTCAACCAAAAAGACATTCCGCCTCTGCAGATAAATTTAAAAGCAAGAATGTGAGCTTATTATCCCTATTAATTGGATTTAAAATATTTTTCAAGTGTGATGAGAGATTTTCCGCATATTATTCGAATTCTAATAAAGACTTTGAAAATCTCATTATTTTTTCTGAGCAGACTTGAGCAAAATTGAACAAGTTGGAAAGACTTATCATGTAATCCAATTAGAGAAAATTGTAAACTTCGGAAAATTCAGTAACAAAAGTTTATCTCAAACTTTGGAGTTGGTTTTGTCTCAATGATGTAAAAACAACAATGTTTGATATATTTGCAATATAAAGATGATTTTAGCTTCGAAAGGAGCTTTAAAGTTTAGACATTATTTTGAGATAATAAGTTTTGCTTTTTCTGTATGTAAAAAGTAACATATATAATCTGTGCATCATTTAGTTCGAGAAAATATTCTTCAAATACCAATATCTTTGTTAAATGAAAGACAACTTATCTTGGCTTGAATGACTCTCTATTTGCTTTGTAAACACATGCGAATTTGTCATTCACAGTTTATTCATTATCATTCGGGAAGTTATCTTGTCAAAAGCGTATTGGGAACGTTGCCACTTTGTGAACAGTTCGGTAGTTATTTTAGCATTAGTTATTAGTTGATATTTACGAAAAATTTATATTATCAAGTTTGTTTATCTTTCCAGATTAATTTCTTAAAATGGCAACACAAGATGATGCTCCGACGGGATCTAATAAGTAAGTCTTTAGTAAGAAATTATATATTTCTTTGTTAAGTGAAGTGAAACGCTATGGTATATACTAATGCAGTGCTCTATCTTCATGGTGGAAATAATTTTCTCCTTAGTTTTATATAAATTTCAATTCTGTTATGTATTTTTACTCGAGAGAATTCATTAATTCAGTTTGTCTTATTCCTTATCATACACTAGCTAGAAAAAGTCTGCGTAACGCAGAATGAAAAATAAAAATCAGAAGCAACAAAGGCTATGAAAATTTGGTAGAAAAAGTCTGCGTACATTTAATAGATTTAATAACTAGTTGCACATACTTTTCTTTTGAGGACTTTCTGCAATATTATTCTGCCTAGAATACGCAAGTTTTGAGGTTTCTTGAGCACTGATGTTCTATAATTGCTGCAGAACTCTTTTCAACACATTCTTCAAAATAATGTGATATTGACGAATTCTTCGTTCTAGCAGATCCCATAAATATTCTGGAGAATTGCAGTGGTGCATGCAACTGTTTTGTAATCATAACTTCACAATATTCGATGTATGCTTGGAGTCGCTATCGTTCATAAAGTAGTATTTATCATCTAATCCTAATTTTTCAGCACTTTATTTTAAATTCCGCTTTAAAATATTTGGGTAGTCATATCAGTTCATGATAGACACGATGAACTCTAATTTTCTTATACCACTACTCGCCATACAGCCACAGACCATTACTTCACCACCACTACCACTATATTTCAGAGTATCAGATTATTTTTTTTTATTCAATGCTGTGCCTGATTTTCTGCAGACGATTTTCCGGCCTTTTATCCCAAAAATACAAAACTTACTCCTCATTCGAAAAAATGACTTCACTTCAGCACTCTATGCTTTATGAGTTCCAACTAGGGCATAACTCCACGGAAGCTCATAAAAAATTATGCTCTGTTTTTGAACCATCTAAAGTTGAAGCGCATACGGTCTAAAGATGGTTTGCGAAATTCAGATCAGGTGACATGAGCCTTGAAGATGACTATCGTTGATTTCGCCTCTCGACCCCATTAAGAATTTATAAGTCGGTCTGAATCGGACCAAATTTTGTGGGCAACCTTCCTCGTGGAAAAGGCAGTGCGTCTACGGATTTGGAACGTCTCTTCCTAGCCTCTTATCTTTGACCTAGGTACCCCTCGTCTGCCAGCAGTTAGGGGTTTTGAGAGTTCCTCTCTGCGCGGTTTAGAGCTGGTTTCCGGTTTAAAACAACATCTTTGATAAAATGGTGGCATGAGATGGGCTCTGGTGCCAAGGAGGGATCCTTAAGAAGGTGAGGAGCTCCCTCTCGCACTGAAAGTGGCGGCACTAATTTAAAATGCCTCTTTCTCAGAAACAAGCGTACAAAGTCGCTAAGGAATTGATTTGTCTTTGTCTAAGCACTACTTACCAGCACTATTTACTCATTGCTCATTTGTTACGTAAGTAATTTCTGTTGAAATATTTTTTTGTTTTTGTCTTGTACTTTGTTGAACACGATTAATTATAATTTCTGGAGAATTCGCAAATTGTACATGCTTCTTAATTAATCTAAAATATCTTTTATATACTGGCAACCTCCAGACTTATATTCTACACAAGAAGCATCATTGAAATAAGAGAAATCTCAAGATTTAGAGAACGAAATCTAAATTATTTCTTACTTAAAACTTCTTCGTATTGGCGAGCTAGCCTTTTAGTTAATTACGTAACCTTTCTGATGGTATAAAAGTTCTTGTCGGGACAATATTCTCAAACAGTTTGAAATAGTGATTCGAAAAAGGAAAATGTCAAAAATTGAATATCGTGCTGTAATAAAATTTTTAACGGCGAGTTGAGTGCTGGCAGCAATTTTTGGAGTTGTCTAAAGACGATGTAGACAGTGTTTTCCATAGGACTGTGACAGGGAATGAAACTGTGGTTCTTTACCATGATCCTTCGTTCAGAAAAGATTCAATTGAGTGGCATCGTCCCGGAGAATTAGTGCCAAAAAAAGCAAAGCACCAGAAGGTGTTGCCATTTCTGGGATACCGAAAATCACCAGAAAACTGTTGCCATTTCTGGGATACTGAAGGTATTCTGCTGCTGAACTTCAAGGAACGTAATACCGTTGTAAACGGCTCATATTATGCTGAATTTCTGCGAAAGTTACATAAAGAAAAGGAGGGGAAAACTGTCCGGTAAAGTACTTCTCTTACACGATAACGCGTCCGTACACACTGCTGCTATTTCAAAGGCTGCTGTTAAGGAATGCAGCTTCGAGGAATTGGATCATCCATCCTTCTGTCTAGCCTTGGCTCCAAGGGACTATTTTTTATTTGCCAAACTAAAATCAGATTTGCGGGAAAGGAAGTTTAACTCCGATGAAGAAATCCATGAGGCGGATGGGTAGCATTTTGAAGGCAAACCTTCAGACTACTTTAATGGTATTAAATCACTTATTAAAAGATGTGAAAAATCTGTCGAAATAAAGGGAGAATACATCGAAAAATAACCATTGTTTTTTTTCTCTCGCGAGATGAGGGATTGTGGCATATGCATGCCCTTAAAAATGTTTAATGATATACTCGCGATAGATTTCCTGGAACGTAAACATACTTTAAACATTACCCAAGCAGTCAAAAGTATGAATTTATGTTATAAAATTTGTAAAATTGCTAAAGCATGAAAATTTATAAAGCGAAAAGCATACGAGTTTTCCCTATCCAATTTAAAGCTTTTTAATGTCTATGAAATTTTTCTTTGGTCTTCATGTCCTGAATACTTCCTGTTACCTAAAATTAGTATGCAAAGGATTAAAAGTCAGTAAACTTGAGTTCTCTTCCGGTGGATGAAATGACGCCTCTAACGTATTCAAAAGCCGTCACAAGGGTGTTGAGGACGCTGAGGGAATTTCAATGTATGTTGCAGCCGTTGTTGCGTTCATTCCGACTCCTTGCTTGGATCGATATAAATTTTTCCGTACGAAATATGCCTGAAAATACATAGTGAATAAAAATTCTGGTTGTTGCTTATGTGTCGCTTGGGTGACATTTCGTTTCATTATGCTTTTGAAGCGATGTCTCATTTTTGCGTAAACGAAGCCAGAATTATCTACTTAATGTAAGATTTTCGTTTATCCTACATCGATTCTAGCTTTGTCACTAAGCACAATTAAAGGTTTTTAGATTATAACATGTATTTACATAAAAATGATGTCTCCTCTGCACTAAATTTGAGTAATTAAAGTGCTTAGTATGGTACTGGATAGAAATTAATGAGACAGACTATAGTAACAATTATTTCTTCATGTCTCATTTTTAAGTAGTACAAAAATAAACAATTAACACCTTCCTAGTTGCTTAAAAATGAATGAATCTCTCTCGAGTGATAAATTTCTATCAAGGGAAATAATTAGCGAGCGAGAAAAATAAAGTTAAAAATTAAAGTTTATGACCAACTCACCAAATGGGCTTTTGTTAGAGCAGAAACCGTAAAAAAGGATGCTACATGAAGTGTAGAATGGTAAGTGGTGGGGCTGAACTCTCTGAACTCTTAGGAGTAAAAGGTTATCTCGGGGTATATGGTATTTTCCAAGTCTAGACCTAGGTTGTATCCAATTTAAACCAGAATTTATATATGGGTTTTGTAGAGAATGTGTGTAATTTTCAGATGCAATGATTACAGTACTGTATCGTTTTACTCCTCTTGTATTCCGCAAGGAATGCAGGAAAATTGGGTCGTGCTAGAATTGCATAAGAATGCTCCAAGTACTGAGGAGGATATGTTGAGAATTCTCTGCGTATATTGAAAAGTTAATTAACTGGTAGATATGAGAAATACAGGAACTTAATTACCGTTACGTGCAGTATTGGAAATTAATTTTTTAAAAAATTTATATAAATATATATAGTATATTAGTTTTAATCCAACGTTTGTAACGGATTGAAGCAATAATGCTAAAGTAGAATGAATTATATACGTATGCTCAGAATACGAAAACAAATCGATTTAAGCATGTTCGTTTGTCCGTCCGTCCGTCTGTATACACAATAACTCGAGAACGAATTGAGCTAGAAGGCTGAAATTTTGTACATATATTACTTTCAGAAAATTTGTATATCTGAGCTTTAAAATGGGGCGACTCCCCCCACTCCCTCAACACGCCGACATATTGAATTTTTGGATTATTGGGTATAATTCAAATAGGGCACAACTCCTTGGTCAGGCCGCCGTAGTGGATTTTTGTACCCTAGAAGTAGGGTATTATAAGTTTAAGCAAACGTTTGTAACGCATAAAAATATTCATGATACACAGAAATAAACTATATTGCCATTAATGGGAGAAGAAAGGACTCGTTTAATAGATGTCCGTCTGTCTGTCCGTCTGTTATGTCGGGAACGCCTTAAGCTAGAGAGTTGAAATTTAGTACATAGATACCTTATTAACATTGAAAGATCAAGTTCGTAAATGGGCCAATTTTTACAAATCCTTCATAGGGTTACCATATGAAACCTCCAGCTATGTCAAACAAAAAATCGATATTTTTCTTCTAAAACGACAACGCTTCGAGGCAGATGGATAAAATTTGGCACACATATACTTTAGTAAAACCTAAATATCTTAGTAGAAAATAAACTAAATCGGGCAACTATTTCAGAGGGTTGCCACATGAAAGTTTTATTTTTTCAAAAGTTTTTGCGAACGTCATAAAAATATGCATATGTAGGTTTTCGACATCGCTGATTGCGAACCCAAAGCCGGATTTCTTAAATTCAAAATGGCGGATGCAATATGGTAGACAAGATTTTCTAAACGTAATGTTGGCAAAATGAAAAACCCATACGGTTTTTGGGGCTGATGATTACGAATTTAACCTTAACGCTTAAGAATTCAACATGACGAATCAAATATGGCGGTCGTAAATGTTTACTTTTTCAAGAGTTTCTTGATCTTTTATTTTTTTAAGAAAATCAATTTAAACTAATCAATAGAGGCCAATGATTTGTAAATATTTACAGTTAATAATGGCATACATTCTTGTCTTTCTACATTGCGAAACTCAGTGCAACCTACAGGCATTCGATTTGGAAACTAAATCAACCTTTACATATTACATTTACAAAGTCATTACTCCATCGAAAATCATCGCTTAAAAATTTGTGTTCACTCCAGTAATTTTACGTGTTGAAGACACATTTTACTATTAGTAAATTATTAAATATTGCAAGAATTATGCTTATATCAGTACTCAAAATCCAAGTTGGTAATTCCAAGATTTTTTATTTTATTGATTTCTCGCGTGTAATGCTATTTACTTTGCAAAGAAGACAAAATCCATGAATTGTTGGAATCTGGAAAAAAAAACAGTTGAATTTATTTTTATCGCACATTGTTGAATTGTCGCCCCAATATCTAGAATTTATAGAGCAAGCAGAATGAGAAAATGAAACCGCAATAAATTCTGCCTCCATTTAAATCATACCTTTCCTATATTACTCCTGTTGCCATGACCATTTTAAAAATCCCTTCAGGTTGAAAATACTTCCCACCATGAACTTTTAAAACCACAAATGTATGGCGCACAAAAAATTTTAAGTTAAAAAGATGTGGCGCATCTAAAATATAGCATTGCAGAGGTTTCATTTTATACCTGGCGAACACAATTGTGTAACTTTTTGTGTTATAATTTAAATGTAGGAGAGTTCTACTCATAATTAATACATAGTTTCCCTGTGATACCTCCACCTCCCAGCGCACAGCCCCAACCAAGTCTTGCATCGAAGCGGCTCCAACAAACTCAAGCAAAAGTTGACGAAGTTGTTGGAATTATGAAAGTCAATGTAGAGAAGGTGTTAGAACGAGATCAGAAACTTTCCGAATTGGACCAAAGAGCGGATGCCTTACAGCACGGCGCCTCACAATTCGAACAACAGGCTGGGAAGCTTAAACGAAAACACTGGTGGGCGAACATCAAAATGATGATAATAATGGGAGTAATTGGAGTCGTTCTTTTAATTATTATAATTGGTAAGTCGAGATTACTTTCATTTATTTATTATTATCCTTTTTATGGCAGCAGTCTTATCTAACCAATTAGATCCTTATTGCTTTTTTTGTGAAAGTTCTGATTAGGGGCGCTTATTATATTAAGTGATTTTTTTCTGGCTCATTAATAGCATGCCTTATGTACATAATTAAATTTTTTGTTATTTATACATCTTGTGCATGAATTATTCATTAGAATTAAGATACTTTTTCTTTTTTTAATGAAAATTCTCTCTTGAAATAAACTGCTTAAAATAATTAAAGTCATGACTTATGTGAGCACATTTTTAATTTTCATTGTTATCGTAATAAAATTAGTAATTGTCGGCTTAGTGGACCCATTAGCGGCACGGCCGTATATAAGGAAGCTCGTCTGTTTAATATAGATCCCCAATCACTCATCAATCAATCATTTCAATGTCAAGGACTTAGCTTTTTTACAACGTGTGGAGTTTGTATTGCTATTTTCGATACAATGCGTGTTTTATGAATGGATAATTCTGTGGTTTTTCGTAGAAACAGCATAACTGCATTTCATTTCCACGTAATTATGATCAATTTATATAGCGCTCATTTTCTCTTTAACAAAAAATTCAATTATGCATCATTAAATTTGCAAAAATGAAATAAAAGAATTGTATGTGCAATTTAATTTTCACTAGCAGATTTCTGTAAATTAGTATCTACCAACGGCGGTAGTCAAACGGGTTTGCAGATTTTCTCTTTTGTAGGTGCAGGTACCATTTCTGTAAAGGGCACGGTGATTGAGGCAATTCTACTGACGAGAATTTTCTTGCGAAGCCAGGAATTTTTTCCTTAGTTGGCTCAGATAAATTTATGAAAATCACTAGTGACATCTGACGTAAGAGGAGAGAATTTTGTACCAGAAAACAAGCTTCTTATTGTGGAAAATCAGATCATTAGGTTCAAAGCCATAGTTAATGCAAATTTTGCCGCGATTATTCTATTGTTAGTGTTTAGGATAACCGAAATATTCATGTCTGCAACTTTGAGAGTCTTGTCATGCACATGTGGTTAGAAACAGGAGTATCAAGAAGGCCACAAAATTTCTATTTGTTTATTACGTCACATAAATATTCGCATACCAGACAAAATGTAGATATTTTTTAGCCGAACTAACCAGACACTTTCATAACGATTCAGACTTTTTTATTTAAGAGAAAGCCAATAACAGTTTCCATGTATTAATAAAGTAGTGTTTTAGCGTATAGGAGGTAAATTGTTCTACGCACTTTTTATCTTATTTGTCTAAGCTCAGGGAACATCCCTATGATACTGACAGCCCAGTTTAGGCAGAACAAAATTTCGGGAAGAGAAAGTTGAAGTTGAAAATTATTAATAAAATGATTATAACTTGATAAATGCTTCACAATTTTCAGTATAAAATCTTATTCCTCAGCTGATATATTAGGAACAGTAGTATGGCTGAATTTGGCTGTCCAAAATAAAAACGCTAACTGCTGTCAGTGACAGACGAAGCGAAAAAACGCACGTGGGAAACGCAGGTGGCTTAAGATAAAACTGCATTTTTATTCAAACTGATCTCAATGTTACTCAATTATCGTATTTATTCTGTCATCATTACGTTCCATTCTAATTCAATAAACGAAATATAAAATGCCTGACGGCCTTCCCTAGATGAGATTTTTTTCATTGGGAAAGGCCCTCTAGATACTAGATTCTTGATTGATTGATTGATACCGCAAAGAACTACATCGAAATATAACTATCTCTATAAATTGAAAATATATTGCTGAAATAAAAGAAAGAATTTGCGCAGACGTGAATTCATTTTACTAAACCCTTAAATTAGTTTGGAAAAACATTAATTTATTATACCCAAATGTGAATTTAAAATCATTAAAATCATTTGTAATAGTATCTTTTATATTTGTAACATCATTAAAAGAAAGTTAAGCATTTATTCATTTGATCAAAGGTTAAATTAAAGTGGAAAAGTATGAATTTGAACTGAAAATGCTATATAAAGTGCTCTAAACCCGTAAATATGGTGGATGGGAAAAGATTTTATACATTTTGAAAAGAGTAAGGTTGTGGAGAATAAATGTATGGAGTTTTTTGTTACATTTAACAATGCCTTTAACTCTTCTTAATTAACAACTGTTGGAGGCCTGCACCTATATTAATTCAAGTACTAGAATGGGATTTTTGATGTTTTACGTTCCAATTTAAGTCCACGTAACGAAATAATTTTTATTTTCTCGGGACTAAGCATTTTTTATTAACTGCAAAATAATAATTTCTAAAGAATCTTTGCTCTAACCGAAATAGAACAATGTCTGCTTTCTAAATACCCAGTATTAATGAGGCCAAGTATGCCTCTACATTATGATTATTACAGATGTGTAAACATATAAAGTCACTTGGAATGACTATCTCAATAACAAACCCAAAGTGAACAATAATATTAAAATGATATTTTCTGTTGCAGTAATGTACTTAGAATTTATGCTCCACAGAGATTTACATTATATCCTTTCCCTACTTCTGGAACTTACATAAATTCAGTTCATCACAACCGCAGATTATTGAGGGAGATGACTATAAAGGAGGAAATATACTTTGATTCTATCTAAGCAGACATCTTCTGACATTTAAATTTTTCTAGATATTATAGAAATAGAATAGACATAATTTATTCGAGGTGACATCCCATTTCATGAATGAATTGCTCTTTAATTTATTATCCTGGTGGATACACCGTATATTTACGTGTCTTATTATTTTTATAAAATTTAATTCTTGAAAATCATAAAGTATCATAAACATATCAATATTTAACAACGTTAGGGAATTTTAAGACCTGTTATAAAGTTAGAATTTTAGGTCTGATATCTTAGTTATTTATAAAAATTAATACCAAATATTTCTCTATCCTTGAATTTAAAATCCAATGAAATCACATTACTTCAGATTTTGCACAAACGAAAAGTAAAAACGATTTCAATTTGAGGTTTTCCTACCATTTTCTTTTGTGGGTTGCGGTTCCCTACCATTTGCTTTAATTTTACTTAAGGGTTGAACTAATAAACTTCCAGCTCGATGGACCGTAATTTTCCTCCGTTAACCGCACAAAACTACAATGAACAACCGTCACAATTTAATTTTTATTATTTTCTTTTCTTTAGAAAAGGTTCTGGAAGTAATTTCCCATCTGTCTTTCTCCAAAGTCCTTTGTGAATCCTTTTTCACGGTGGAATAATTGAATTTAATGAAGCATCTGCAATATTTGTTGAATGGTTCCAATTTAGGATTCTACATTTTTTTCCAGCACATGTTTTCAAAAAAGAATAAGATTTTTATTCTTGCAAATTTAAATTAGGTAGAAGAAGTTCTAAATAATTATCTGAAATCAGAAAAGTTGAAGTTATTTATCTTATAATGGGAGGCATTATTGTTTTAAAATCTCATTGAATAAAATTATTATGTGCTTTCATGCCAGTTATAACTTCAGTTTGATACCAAGCCAAAGAAGAAAAACGAGTTAGTTCTAGAAGATGGTCTTATATTCTTAAATAATCGAATTATTGATCCAATAACATTGAGGAAGGAAGTTCTTAAGGTACTACACAAATCGCATCAAGGTATTGAAAAAACAAAAGCACGTGCTAGGGTACTAGTATATTGGCCTGGGATAAGCCAAGCAATTCAGGATATGATTGCAACCTGTGAAATATGCCAAAAATACAGATACCAAAGTGTCAGAGAACCATGTATGTCGCATGACGTTCCGAGTATACCGTTTAACAAAGTAGGAATAGATGTTTTTGATGTCTTAAGGAAAAATTATCGAGTAGTTAACGATTACTTCTCAAAATACCTTGAGATCTGCCCACTGAAAAATAAAACGGCTCAAGAAATTATAAATATGTCTGGTGAGATGAGAAGAGCGTTTTGTGTTATTAGCTACTTCCTATTTGTCAAACCACAAGGTAAGGTCATTAATGATAACACGGAATTTCAAATCCAACTATGATCTAGAATGGGAAATCCATCCCGGGGTACTTTTCAGAACTCTGTTTGATTCTCTTGTGTTCTGCCTTTTTGATAATCAGGAGAAAGTTCGGAAATGAGTTTGTGAATTTATTGCTTCAAAGAACGGAGTATCAATATGCTGTCTGAAAAATGGAAAAAAGCTATAGATTTTGAAGGCAGATACCTTAATTAAAATTATTTTATCATTCAACTTATATTAGTAAAGATATTTTGGAAAAAAATTGCGAAAGCCTATTACCGAATATATCGCTGTTGAAATTTTAAATACTAAGCAAAAAACCATCCAGGAATGTGAATTTATGTACTTATTTGAAGTATATTATTAGTATTAGGGTAGATAGTTTTTTTTTGGGTTTTAACAGTACTAATCTTTCATGTAGAAAATTACTATGTACTAACAAGTAAAAGCATAACATAACTTTGAGTAATCAATTTGCTAATATTTATTATATATTTTTCGATTCGTTACAGTATTGCTCATGAATTAGGTGTCAGCGGCTTTGATACATTGTTATATCAGAATAAATTTGAACACATAATCCAGTTAAGCTGAAATACAATATAATTCCTATAATCCTTAATCATTACTAAGTCGTGCACAGGATTAGTGATTGAGCAAAGGAATCTCATTTCCTTATTTTTGTACAACAGTTTTTTATATAATTTTGAAAGAATCTCTTAATATGTTTGCATTTGAAATTTATTTTCTTGGGAGTTGGCATAGGGAAATAATAGATCCTTATGTTTTTTTGTAATCTATGCTAAGTTATGCATTACTGTGTAGATATGTAATTAATAAAGTGTACTGGCCTTATTGGTTTCAGCTTGTGTTTTATTATATTTTGTTTAGTTTTCTAACATTTTTATTTCTTTTCTGATTTATGTTACGTGGGTATAAGAAAAATGCACGCTTATAAGTACTAATAGTAGATCTTTAATATGGATCGTTTGATTCAGCAAATGAGTATAGAAAGAAAGGGGGTAAAAATAACCCAAAAATTGAAAGTTGTTAATTCGTTTTCCATTTCTTATTTTGTGACTTAAGAAATTCATAACTTTCTTCCTTCGCAGTATATCTACAAAAGAAGGAACGGAACATAAACATCAAATGTAATGTCGTATATTTACTGATATGATAAAAGGGGATAGGAAGTAATGGTATAAAAACATAACGCTTCGGTGCCCCAATGGATAACATAGTGACTCACTCTACGAATAACTAAGGATCTCCTATCGATAATAGACTGATCGATCGGTGGAAGTCCGTCTGTTGCAAGGATTAAGTGGTCCGGATTTCACACTATAATTATTAGGTTCGCTTGCAAGATTTGTTAAGAAACCGATGTACTGTACATCTACAGCTATGACTTTTAATCGATCGATGAAGCCAGAGATTATTATTATTAAAAATATATAAACACAAAACGAAAACCACAACAATAAGAATTTTGCACAGAAGAAACAAAGCAACAGCCTTTTATTGATAAAAGATTAAAACAAGAAATCTTAAATCTTCTTGGTTTCAAATTACAATTTCAAATTATTTTCAAAATTCTCAAAATCAAACAATCGCGCTGGATAATCCTTGTCAATAATTTTCTCCGATTATGAATTTTTGGTATTATGTATCTTATACAATTTTAGTTCTATACTTGTTGAGATAAATAATACCAAATTAAAAATATACTCGGAGCTCGAATCTCGTGGCGTTTGTTGCATTTTCGTGAAATTTTTGTATTTCCTATGCGACGAAAGTGAAAATAGACACCTCAAGCTAAATGAGATTTCGTGATAACCGCACCCCTCGTCTCGGTAAGCCAAAATATTGTTTTCGTCTCAGTGATGTGTTTGTTTTAGCAAAATTACTCGAAACTATTTCAAATAATATCCAAATTTATTACAAAACTGACCGCGATAACAAAATAATATTTTTGAACTTCATCTTTCAAAGAACTTTTACCGACCACAACTAAACAAAATCAAAAAGTTTGGATTTTGAAATTCTACCTCAGAGTTAAATACAGTTCTGAATTTTGAGTATCTCGGAAAAAAGGGCTACAATAACACACTTACTCTGGTTAAACAATGTTGCCTGACAATCGCTTTTTCTGGTTCATTTTCCTGAAAAGCAGATAAAATTATGAATCAATGATAATCTGTAACAAATAAAAAAAATAGATAAATTGATTTATTAATATACATTTGGTTTACACATTTAATTACAATGCCTTTTACGAACTAAGGTCAGAAAATTTTAAGCGTGCCATTTTTTGAAATAGCTTTTAAATTTTTAAGGTACTGCTTAAGCTCAGGAGATAACTCTATGATGCACACAGTACAGCTAACGCGGAAGGAAATGTTAGGGAAGAGGAAAATGGATAATTTCAACCTGACAAATGTTGCAAGTAAACAATTTTTGGCATCCTAAAGTTCCTTTCTTTCTTTGTTTTTGGTGCCCTGGTGGTATTCATTTGGAACTCGTGTCTAAGACATCTCTGACAAATTTCAAAAAGTTGATAATATGTGGATCATGAAAGATCTCTTTTGTTGTTAATTATCAGGGAATACGGATCAGTATCCTGGACATGACCAAAAATAGAATAGATGAACTTTCATTCAAAGATCCCAAGCACTTAATGAGATTATAAAAATGAGATCACTGCAAAATATATGTGCAGAATTCATGTAAAAAGGAGCGATAAAATCATGATTTGCGCCATGCTCAATATATGCTTAATATATCAGCAGTCATTAATGTTTCCGTTGATATTTGTTCCTGCAGAAAAGCATGACTGCCCGCTTAGGACAATCCTATGTTAAGTTCATCGAAGTTTTCAAGCAGAAATAGAGCGATGATAGATGACAAGTATGCAATACTACATCAATGGGGTATGGCATCCTCGTTCTGTTGGGTTTATTCTCCACCCCACTTTTAGGGAAAACAGTTATACAATTCAAAATTCCTCTTTAATTACTATAATTTTATTTTAATGAGTTTTAAAATCAAATGTTTCAGTAATTTTATTTAAAATGAATAAAATTGAGTGTGATACTGCAAATTCTTTACAAAAGACAGAATAACAATGGATTTCAACCCGCTTGATTTTGACTAGTAATGATGATGATGACAAATATAAATGCGTTTCTACTAAATTCAAGGAACTAACTTTTTTACGCCTGTTGCGGTAAAAGTAAACTAAAATAAATAAATTTGGTCACTGAACATTTTTCTGCAGAACTAGTTTATTTTAGTTTCCGGTTTTTATCACAAAAATTTATACTTTGGATATTTAAAATAAAACTGATCTGAAACGTCAACATTTAATATTTTTTAAGAAACAAAAGTGAATTCGTTGTATGTCGGTGACTTAAAATAATTATTTCACAGCGTGTTCATGTGAACTTGCCTTTCTGAAAATGTTAAGATATAAAATTTGGATTTAGAATCATTTTAGCACATAAAGGCAGTTATTTATTGTTCTTTAACAGGCAATATTTAAGCAATAACAATGTTTTCAACAAACAAGGGAGAAGTGCCCTTGGTAATTTTCCACTTTCTGATATTTGCCATATAATAATTTTTAACACACTAAGTTTCGCTTAGATCTCTAGTCCTTGCGTGATATCACGCCATTCAGATAAATCGTATATCTACTTCTCAACCTATTCAGAATAACATTGCCGTCTTGTGTTTCGACCTCGTACAAGAGGTGAATATTAATTAATAAAAAAATTCTTTGCGCTTTGTACTTTTCCCCCATGTACGTGTCTTTCTAATAAATTCCTTTAAGAAGCTATAAACGATAATCCGGCCCTCCTTTTTGAAGCAGAATACTTTGGAGAATGTTCCTTGAATAGCTTGTAATGTGTGAAGGTAGAGGTATTTCGCGAGATTTAAGGCTTTAATTTCCTCGAAAAGGAAACCACTTGTGCATTACTTGAAAAATCTGTCGTAACTGAGGATCGTTCCGTTGAAATGGGGAGTCACAAGGATTGAAATTATACACTAATGCGCCTGAACCGCACAGATTGTAGCTGATGTATGTGCTAAGTTATCCCATTAAACTTTACCGTTTGAAATAAAGATGAAATCACAGCTTTTTATAGCTATTTGGTTTCGGTTGTTAAGCGCACTCTAACAAGCTGTTTTAAATAAATTGAGAAGTTTAAAATAAACCTCTATGATGAGAATTACAAATTGGACATATTCCTTTAAAAGAAATACACGCTCCATTTTAACAATTTAAGTTGTAAGTACGCAACAGATGTGTACATCGATAGCATCACATCCCATGGGAAGTGTCCAATAAAAACTGCTGGAAAGATAAGATAATGATGTTTTGGGTGTACTCGCTTACATGACTAAGGACATATAACAATTTGTCCTGTTTTTTATGTGTCATTTGCCAATAGATTTTATTATGGTGTATCCGTTGAAAATTATTCATTTTGCTATGTTTATGACTCTGCACAAAATACAAAAACAATAAAATTGCAGATTTGAGTCAAGATTATTAATTGCAATGGAAATTGTTTAAATAACAGAATAGGTATATATTTTTTCACCTTAGAGTAAAATAAATATATCTTCAAATTCTTTCCAAACAAGCACAGTATGCCATTTTTGTATTCGTAGAATACGCAAATTTCGTAACAAAAGTAAATTAGGTGTGAGTTTTATTCCATCTTAAATGTGTTTTAATTATATTATATTAACGTAATAACTATAGTATTACCAAGAAAATTTTACCTTTAACACTAGAACTACCAAACAGCTGTTTTAATTGCATTACTCAGCGTATTATTTCTATTTCCGCTCGGTAGTTCTAGTGTTAAACATAGTCTAGAAAAATAAAAATCTTCACTTTAAAATCGCGTATCAACGTAAAACATTTTAATATTCTTTATGATTGGCATAAAAAAAGCATTGATTTCAGTAGCAATTACTAATCGAATGTAGTATTGTGCTCCAAGGAAAATTTCTACCCGATATGTCGATATTTTTATCATATCCAGAAGGTCTCGTTATCGCGATATATCGCCCGAAAATATATCGATATATAATATCGAAATTTATTCTAATCAGGATAGCTTTTTTGTTTAACACATTCATCTGAATGAACGTTCATGAACCCGAAATTCTCCTGAAAATAAGTTTCAGTATTGATCCAGTCAATCGAGATATGAGCTGTTAGTTGTTGTTTTTATACGCTATATGGCCTATATGATAGATAGGGTATATTAGTTTTGATCCAACGTTTGTAACGCATAGAACCAATAACGCTAGAGCAGAATGAATTATATACATATGCTCAGAATGTGAAAACAAATCGATTTAAGCATGTCCGTCTGGCCGTCCGCCCGTCCGTCCGTCTGAGATAGATAACGATAACTTGAGAACGAATTGAGATAGAAGCCTGAAATTTGGTATATATTACTTTCAGAAAATTTGTAGATCTAATTTCGAAAATGGGACGAATCCCTCCACTCCTTCAATAGGCCACCATATTGAATTTTTGGATTATTGAGTATAATTCAAATAGGGAACAACGTATAGCTCTCAAATTTAGTGAGGAGCAGTTTTATGAGACACCTAACGAATAAAATGAAAATCGCTCATATTCCTCCACTCCTTGATCGAGCCGCCATACTAGATTTTTGGATTATTGGACATAATTCGAAGGGGAAACAACCTATCACTCTAAAATTTTCTACAGAAGAGTTTTATGAGATGAATTATATTTATATCATATAGGGTATCAAGTAATCAGCCTAAGGCTGATTATATATTTTATGTTTTTATTTTGATATTAATTCTCGTCTATACGGATTTCCTTTTTGTCGCTTATTAAGAGATCTGTGGTCGAGGGGAAATTTCGGTGCACATCTTGCTTAACTGCGGCCTATTATCGACAGGGAAGACCGAAGATAGTAGTCTGTCGCACATTTGTATAGTTTTACTCAAGAAGGATTCTCGAAACTTCACTCTTCTTCTACATCTTGTATCGATGACGAAGGGGTTAAAGACATTTTGTTGCACGGGTATCACACGTAAGTATATGTAAAATTACAAGGAATTACACCAGCGATTTTCTCAAAAGAACGGTTCGAATCCATGGAGTAGAGTTTATTCTTCTTCTTCTTATTCTTCTTCTTCTGTTGTTCTCTTTTTAAGCAAGCCCGAGATAAGTAAAGGCCGTTATTAACTTGAAATTTATATTAATGTTAGATTTGCCCACGTTTGTGTGTACTTAAATTGCTATGATGACCAAAATCAACTTTTAAACACAAAAGCTTTCAATAAGCGCCATTTATTTTCCCGTAGAAGACTTAAATAATCCAATAAGCTTATTAACTCTGTAAAATAACCGAGTTGCTGCCAAAAAAACGCAGCTTATGTAGGTATTATTATAAGGGTTATTATGTACTTTACTTTTTTCATATTATCAATGTTCTCATTAAGTGGTAGAACTACCATAGTGGCACCAAAATTAATAGAAAAGCCAGCAATCTTTTTCGATATAAAGAAGTGATCAAAAATGAAATTATACTACGTTATAGTATGTATGTTGAAGTAGGAAGGAAGTATTAGTATATTTCAGAATAGTAGCTATAGCACCTTTTTAAACGCAGCATGTTTTTTTTTTCAAAGAAGCTCCACAGTCTGCGGTTTTATGGTCACCCAAATTGAGCTAGAATAAAGCACCAAAAGTTTTGTTAATCTGCATTTGGTTTGCTCCAAAGTACGTAGGAAATTTACAAAATATGCATAGCTTTCTGAAGAAACGGTAAGCTTTTGAAGAAAACATCTGCCCTTTTTAAAAATTGTTAATAACTCAAAAGAGGTATGCTTTCTGCTCTGAATTCCATCTTCAGACCAACTTGTATAAATGTCTTTTCTATATATATCTAGGGCCGGCGGATTAAAGTACATAAATCAAGAAAGAAAGTAACTATAAATATGTAACTACATGCTTCAGAACATTTCTTGTGTGTCGTTCAAAAAAGCGTTAAAATCGGTTTACATGCTTCAGTCAGATTATTTGTTGATAAAAAGAACCACTTTGATGAACAATTTTGTATTTTTTTTTTACTTATGTGCCTTAGTCCGCCTTTCCTAGATATATATATGTGTGCAGCGCATTTCAGATACGTAGAAATTTTGAAAAATAAAAGTTTTTATAATTTATATTCGACTTTAGTTACACAAATGTTCAAAACTTTAATTTCTTTCAGTTTCACTGATGCCTTCAGGATC